>AWUE01016459.1:0-64593 GCA_001974825.2 Corchorus olitorius
AAATGAAAAAAAGTATGAAGCTACTTCAGAGTGTAGGCATGGATGAAATGAACAAGGAGGACGGAAAAAAAATAGAGAGATAAAGAACTTACTGGTGTTGGCCATGGAGATTTCGATGATTTCATTAAGGTTGAGCCAGACCTTGCCACAGCCACACTTAAAAGGCGAGCCGCTTCTGGAGTTCAAACTAAGAAGTTGCTTGCGTTGCTTTCCAAAAAAAAAAGAAAAAAGTTCCTGAGTTGCATTTGGATTGAATAAAGCAGGGCTTTCAAGTAAATTATATCTTAAGATAAAGATAGGTAGATATCAATGAAAATTTGAAAATTAAAATCCATTTTCCTACCTACAATCTAATCTATAAGTTTATGATAGTCCAAATATTATAATATTCAATTTAATATTCACATACTACTTTAAGATTTGTAAATTCTTTTGAATCGATTCACAGATTAAGAAGAAAAAAGAAAGGGAACAAGAAATAGCTAAAAAAAGGGTGCCATTAATAAGACATGTACCCATATTTTAATAGCTTGATGCTACTAGAGTGACCTACAGAAGTAGCCACTGGGCATTGGAAGTTTGACAGTATCAAAGAGCAATAATGAGAAAAAAAAAAGTCTTCAAATTCCTAAACACTCACCCACACAAAGTGAATTCCCCAAAACATCTCAAAAGAATCATCTATGGATAAAAGGCTTCAAAATTCTTAAGTTGGTTCAAATTCTAAAGGAATAAAAATTAGAAATGAATGAAAAGCAACAAAAAAACCCAATTAGGAATTGAGTGCATATAACTTACATGAAAACCAGATAAGGAACTCAAAACAATCATCCCAACAGGTACTTGAACCATCCAAGTCTTAGCTCAATGACCATCATAAACACCAAAGAACAAGGTAGAAGCATCCAGATCAGGATATGCAGCATGCTAACAAAACAAATAATAAAAATAACTTAAATGTCTGTAACATAAAAAAGATTCAATAATTTGCAGGAAACAAATGATAATGTAAACAACTAAAGGATAAAACAAGGGAGAAAAGAAATGTAAAAAAGATCATGTTGGAGGCCACTCTGTTTGCTTTTCTGAATGGTGATTATTATAAGTAGGAGGACTCAGAAAGTATATAATCTGTAAATGACAAAAGAAGTTTAACAGAGACTCCTTGGAAAATGAAAATGGGCAAAAGGAATCCATTTGTAAGGGGATTATAAAAAACTAAAACCATTTAAGAAAACTATCTCTTCATAACAGCTCATACCTAGAAAAATAAAATAAATCCCCTTCCGGCAAAGACTGTATATGTTCAATTCCTTAACACCAGTAAATGGGGTCCAAATGCCTAGAAAATTTGAAAATTAAAGGTTTCAATGGTTACTCACAGCACATTCCATAGTTGCATGCCATTATTGCGTAAATGATAGACCATATCTAAGCCTATCATTCTTGCCATCTTCTGAAAATTTCTCAGTTTTGGGGGTGCTGAGGTATATACCCATCTAAGTCTGCAACTAAATCAATGGCGTTAGGTCAACTTTTAGAATTCAAGAGTACTTGCAAACATGTCATCTATCTGATCTAGCCAAGTTCTGCAGATCCAAAATTTAGAACCAAGAACTATGTAAATACCATATATTTGATAAACTGATCTAATAATTCAGACATTGCCTACTACACGCGACACTAATCAGACAAGGATTGTTTCTAATCAGAGGAACAAAGAAGAAACTTCTGTGATAATTCAAAAGTGAATCATGAATAACAAGAGAAAAGGTTAAGTAAGCACATACATGAACCAGATCCTAAAATTAATCACTAATACTAATGCACAAGACGAAATTCACATGTAATAAGATACAAAAGAAGATGCAGTCATAAATTGAAACAAAAAGCAAAAAAGAAGAAATGGAAAATACCTTAAGTCCACAACTTCTGATTGGACGGTATTCTCGACCTCATCGACTACACTGGAGCTATTGCCGCTGGGTAACGTGTTTTGCCTGATCCACGGCCAACGTAGATCCCCGGTGGATACCTCACTCTACTCTACTACTCATATCACCGATGGCGGAGCCATGGCCCCCAAGATTTTAAAAAGAAAAATTTATTGAATAGGCATCTAATATATAAAAGAAATGTTAATTTTTATATTTGGCCCCAAAAAAATAAGATGGCCCTCCCAAAAATTATATTTTATGAAAATTATAAATAATTTTTAGTTTCTTTATTAGTTTGAAAAAAAATTATCTGATTTCAAAGTCAAACCCATACACATTCATAACTCATTTCAAAAATAAAAGCATGCACCCTAATTTTAAAGTCTCCAACTATCCATCACTTTATTACCATTATTTCAAATAAGGTATATATTCATTATTATCATTATAGTCACTTTATAATTTATAAACTTCTAAGAAATGAAAGATAATGTTACAGTGAAAGTTCTCTAGCTGAAATTAAGGAAATGGTCACCATTCTATATTTTTTCATGTTCCATTAGGAAAGGATGTGTTGTTACATTAATCCTAAATTTGGAAAGGGTTTAAATCCTACTAGGATGATCCTAATTAGGATCCCAATAAAATGATACCACCTAATCAATTTTAAGAGATCACTAAGATGTATTCTACACTCTCCCTCATCAAATCAACTTTTAATTCATTCTATATTTGCTTTCACCTTAATTAGGCAACAAGCATACAAAAGTAACAGGAAAAAAATGTACCGAACCATAATAAAAAAAATTAATAAGATGAGAAATATATTTTTTAAAAAATATTAAACAAAATTAGGGTTTAATTGTTTAATATTCCAAGGTAATTTTTGAAAATCTCTCTTGCTATTTTTTTATTGTGTTTGGAGATTTAAAAAATTATATATTATTTCATAATATTAATTAGGAAGTTGATTTTTTTATTAATAAATATTAATTAAAATAATTTTTCCCTACTAATTAAAAGAAATTAAAAGTCTAGAGTTATCACTTATCAGTTGGTTGATAGAATCAATTTTTTTTTTAAAAAAAAAAAGGAGTGTGTTTAATTATGGTAATTTTTAATAATAAAACTTACTCTTAAAAAATATTAGTATATTACATATTCCTAACGTTGGGACAAAAAACCTATTTTCACTAGAAAAATTCAATCTTAACTAGAATCAAGTGAATTAATGCACTTGATTGATTGATATATGCAATAAATAAGAGTTAATATGGTAAGTTAGGGTGTAAAATGTATCTTGATGAAGATTCAAATTTTTGATTAGGTGGCATCATTTTAATGGGATCCTAAAAAGACCCCTTTTTAGGATCATCCTAATAGAATTTAAAAAGAAGTTGTTTATATTTAGTTGAATATGATGTGCATATATCAACGGAGACAGAAAATTAGTTGGATTAATTTTAGATAGAAATTAAAATTGAAAAAACCATATTGTTTTGCTATTTTATGTCATGATATCATTATCACTCAAAAGTTTCAATCCTTGGTAGTTACATTGAATCTCAATTAGTTTGGAGTTAAGTCACATCAGACCACAAATGAAGACAAATTTTTCCAACATCTATTTTCTTTTGAGTCATAATGATATAATGACATTTCTATCTAAAATTAATCTAATATCATACTCGAGATCTTCGTTAATTGCATTAAGCACCTTCACTCGACAAAATGAAAATTTACATACACTTTCCTCTTGGCTGAAATTTCAAATAGGTCCCTGAACTTTGCCAGAAATCTCAAATAAGGGCACGAACTTTAAAAAAAGCCAAATAAGGGTCCCAACTTTTAGGGAAGGCTCAAATAGGTTCATTATGTTAATACAAACGGAGCGTGAGTTACACCATAGAAAAAAGCGCGTGAGTAAATAAGAAATTGACACGCGGCTTGTATTTTCAAAGAAAACATGGTATACCTTAATTCAAATGCAATATCTCTTAATCAGAGTTGACACTTTGATGATTTTTTTTTTGCTTGATATTTTGCTTGGTTTATTGCTTGACATGTGGGGTAGCTAACTTGTAGTTGGTTAATTTTAAAAGCTATGCAAAGCTCTCTCAATCTTCATCATACTAAAAAACACGGTTTTGTCTCTTTTACCATCATCCACCACAACTACTTCTAACACTGCCATTCTCATTTCCTTTGCCTCTTCAATCATTCCAAGAACATCCCAACTCTCCATAGCTAGAAAGCAAAAACCTAAGTTCATCCCAAGAATAGTATCATGCAAATCCACTAATGGTAGTGACCAAAATCCTACTCCTAAAATCACCGAAAAATCTTTTCTCTCAAACAGATTTGATAGAAGAGATATTCTTCTTAGCCTTGGAGGTCTTTATGGCCTTAACCAGGTACAAGTCTTTATGGCCCCCCAAAATCGAAATCCTGGCTCTGCCACTGCATATCACAAACCTAAACACCAAGATTCAAAACCCTTGGAGAAAACAAAAAGAAGCGAAATTTGTACACACATGTACAAAAAAAGAAGGGAAAGAATTCAACAACTAGGGTTTTTAGCGAGAGATAACAATATAATAAGTGGCAAAACAGATGGTCGTAAAGGAAAATTGTCAGAGAAAGGATTAGGGTTTGTTAGTTCAAAAAACAAGTTGGATCGTAAATTTGGGCGAAAATCGGAATGTTATTGTTATGATCTGTTGTAGAAATATGAAGAAAACGAAACTTTTATCGGAGAGAAATAGAAACGGAGTTTTTTTGGTTCAGATTCGTATGGGATTTTGCTTTTGGAGCCAAACAAGTAAAGTTTGAAATGAATGCAAATTCGAGAAGAGAAAGGTGTTGATTTTCTGGGTTTGCGAATAAATTGGGAATTTTCGTTCTTCTTTGGGTTGGGTCTCATCTCGCAATTTCATTTTCTTTTGTACTTTTGATGTCTGGGCTACAGCCCACGACTCTTAAGCAGGTGCGAATAATTTGGTAATTATGACAAAATTTCAAGGTCAAAAACAATGAGGGATATAAATGTAATTTGAATTGAAAGGGGAGGCAGCCCATCCATCTTTACTTTTTTTTTTTGCTAGCCCAAGCCCATCCTTGTTTATGTTATCCAAATTATTAGGTGGATCGGGTTTACCACGTCATCCGTGGTCCCGACCAATAAGATTTTGAAAAATCAGATTTTTTCCTACAATTTCTAAAACCATAGCCAATTAATATCCTAAATTTAGGGACTTACCCTGAAAATCTCATCTAGTGAAACTAGGGGCTAAACCTGGTGTTAAATTTGTGCCTAAATTAAAGGAATCTGACTTGTCAAAATCTTATTGATCGGGACCATGGATGACGTGGTGAACCCGATCCATCTAATAATTTCACCATAATTTGGATGCAAAATTGCTTTTCTATAAACCCTTTCCATAATCTTTTGCACCCATTTTCCCCAAAATTCCTTTTTAAGTCCCACAAATTTTTACCATGAACTTTAGTAACTCCAAATACAAACTTTAGATGAAGAAAACCTGGTAAAAAAATTGAGCTCAGGTTTGCGAAGTGTTCCAACTATATTAACATATATATATCATTACAAATAAGTAACCATAGAAAATTAGAAAATTTTGTTTCTCTAGATTTTGTTGAAGGTGACTAGGTAACCTGTTCAAGTCAAACTTTGTGCAGGCAAACAAACTAATGGGATCAAGGAGAATATTTGCCTGTTGATGAAGGGTTTCCCATTATTTTTAAGTAATTGTTGACTTGGGATTTAACTACTTGATAGAATCTCATGCTTGAAATGAAATTGTAGGCCCATCTGACGCAGTGGTCTTTGGAGCACCTGATTCACTTCCTTCCAAGCATTTCCCTATTCATTTTCCAAGTTCCAACTCAGCACATAGCTCAAACTTGGGGACCAAGAAAAGAAACTACAGTTTAACAAGTCTCTGGCTCTGTTTCTTTTATAAACCCTCCAATCTTCACTCTTAGATTCCTGCTTCACTTGATATTCTCTCAGCTCTCAACACTACCCAAATCTCAAACTTTTCTCTCACTTTCTTTTTTTGCTCAAACAAAAAGGAAAAAAGGAACAGAGAGATCCTGCAGCTTCATACTCTGTTTTCTCTCTGTTTTGCTCTTGAGATATTCCCCTGTTTTCTCTCTGTTTGCAAAACAACCATTCCATCATTTCTTAACACTTGAAAGAAATGGAATTACAAAATTCCAGCTCCACCAGGAAGAGAAACCAAACCATGCCTCCTCGGCGAGGCCAGGTTAAGATAAGAATCATCAAGAGTTTGGTCAGATTAGTTGCTTCCATAACTTCTGCAGCCATGGAAAAGCGCAGAAAGGGTGGAGAAAGTGGTGCAGCGCTTAGCTCATGCTCCGACCCCAACTGGCTACAATTCAGACGGATCATCAAGCTGAACTATTCATAAATGATTTTCCTTCCCTTTTTTTTTTCCTTTTTTTTTGTACAGGGCTTAATCTAATTATAATTTATAGGCGGCCTTATAATTTTGTCCTCTTTTTTTTCTTCATTTTATTTTTGAGTTTTCATTTTTGTCATCCTTTCTGTATTTTATTTTTCATTTTTGTAATATACCATAAACAATTTGGTCCATTTTATGTATAAAATTATTATACTTTTCTCATCTTAATTATAATTTGTTGTTTTTTCCAATTTCGGCCATCAATAATTCACCCATCCTTCTTGGATATGATTTTCCTTGTAACCTCTTGCTACTGAGCATGGGGTATATACTATATTATCGTTTTCATTATTACTATATCTTATTCCCAACTTTGTTACAAAATAGATGAAACTAAAATAGAACAAAAAGCCCAAAGTTTTAATGGTTTTTGCCTTGTTTAATCTGTTGGACCATCTTTTGAATTCGACCTGTTTTAATGGCTTTCGCTCTCTTGTCTCGAAATTTCACTTAAGGGTAATTCTTTTTGACCTTATCCCTCCAATTTGTCCCTCTTAATAATCAAGTAATAAATTAAATCTAGGTTTAGTCCCCTAATAATTAAGGTAATAAATTAAATCTAGATTTAGCCTCTAGTTATAAATATGGAGAGTTTGTAAGGGTAAATCCCTTAATTTTATGTTAGTATTGAATAAGGTTTTAAAAAATATAGCAAGTTTTATAATAACATGTTAGGAGAGATTTTAGGTTAGTATTGGATAGAATTTTAGAAAATATAGTAAGTTTTCTAATGACATGTCAGGAGAGACAAGTTGGATGATCAAGTAGTAATACTCTTTCACCTAATTGTTTGGACTTCTAGCATCACCACTTGGCTTCAATTCACGTAAGTGGTTGGGGTAACTTCAAACTAAAAAACTTTAAGTTATTATTATTAATTAGTTAATTAATTCGAACTTTAAGAAAGCAAGTTATTGAGGAGATCATGAAGGGTAAAGAATCATTATGGTCTGGAGCTTATTTGGTACATGATATTTTAGCTTATTTTAGCTCTTTCTACTCAGTTTGTATCTGTTTCCTATGATTTTGTTAAACGGGGGCGAATGTTTTAACCTATAATATTGCAAAGTTAGAATATAGGGCGGGTGATCAAAGAATTTGGATGAAATATTTACCATTTTATATTTGTAATCCTTCTTCTTGATTAATAAAAATTAGCCCGTTTAATTAAAAAGAAAAAAGAAAGTTATCGTATTTTTTACATATATAATTATATACTACTACTATAAATAAGAAAAAAAGAAAGGGGAACCTGGATTTTATTCATCGAAGACTAAATCTAGAAAGTAGCTTTACTGCTATGCACACGTGAAAAGGAATTAGAATATTATACTACCTAAAACATAGTAATGATTCAAATTCAATTCAACAGCTTTGAAGAAGATTGCGAAATGTGAATGCGTGACTATTAATTTTTTGTGATAGGGTGAAAAATCATGAAAGTGACGACTGTTTGTTTCGCATTAAATTTTCATTTTGAATTCTTCATATAATAAAAAGTAATACTCCTATATACCATCAGACTTGACGATGTGAAATCGATTGATCCAATTTTGTGTGTATTTAGTTTGATTTTGTTTGAATTTATATTTACTATGGTTTTTACTACTACTATATGTAATTGGCATGGTTGATCAAGCATTTTTCAATTGTCATATGATCTGATTTTTGGGTAAATTTTAACTTTTAATTACCTCAACCAAAACGGAGTTCATAAACATACATAAGAACGAGTTGAAGTTTGATACATTGTGCTAATTATTTTTTAGTTAATAGAAGGAACTTTGTAATTAATTATAAGAAAGAGATTAAATTTTATTAGGATCATCCTAAAAAGGGGTGGTTTTAGGATTCCACTATGATGGTGCCATCTAATCAAATCTTATCAAATTTGAATCATCATCAAATCATAATTTACACCTTACCACACCTAATTAAATTTTTATTAATTACTTAACATCATTAAAAAAATTAATAAAATTTAACAGCTGAAGTCACGGTGCAAGTAAAAAAAAAGTTAAAAATAATTTAAAAAAAAATTATTCAATTTTAACTAAGGTTAAGTAATTAATAAAAAGTTAATCAGGTGTGGCAGGGTGTAAATTAGGATTTGATGATGATTCAAATTTAATTAAATTTGATTAGGTGGCACCATCTTAGTGGAATCCTAAAACCATCCCTTTTTAGGATGATCCTAATAGAATTAACACTCTATAAGAAATAGTGCAATACAAATATTGTCAGGTTACAACATGCAACAAAGAGTTAATCACAAAAGCAGGTGATTTTGTAAATACCACATCAACTTCATCTAAACTATTAGTACAAAAATGGGAGCTCCCTTTTCCTGCAATTGCATCAACACAAACAATATTTTCCTCCCTAAATTTGAGTTGAACTTGGATTTCAGTGAACTGCTGCAAAAGACACCTGCATTCATCAATGAGATTATGATATCTCAAGTTTGGAGCATAAGCATAAAGGGAAGAGAGTGAAAACATGATAGTAATGGCATCTAATTCAACAACAAACTTATCAAGATTACGTGATTTAGCAATGCATATTGTGCTAATTAATTATGAAATTCTAAAGTTAATTTGAAGAATAGACCAAGGTCCAAGGACCACTTTTACAATTGACTATGCCCAACTATCAATCTCATGTTGCTCATTTTTATTTCAAGAAGGCATTAATTATTAATCATTCAATAATAAACATTAAATAAGGTTGAAATTAAAAGTTAAGGGTATTTTTTCATTTTGATGATATTTCGAGTGTCATTTATTCCATTATTAAGTCATTTATAAAGACTCTAAATTTTAATCAAATACCTAAACAAACTTTATTATGGAGTAATATGGAGTATTGATCAATGCTTAACGGAGGCACCCAACAAACAAACTTCTCTTCTTTCTTACTTTTTGGTAACCTATAGTTTATGGCTACCCTAGGTCTTTTGTAAATTAAGGATAAAATCGTTTGATTCGTGAGATTTTGACCAAACATCCCCTTAATATTTTTAGCATGGATTTGATTATTAATTGTAAGAAAATTGAGTGTGAAACCAAGCTGTCTTTGGCCTTCATTTTCATTTTTCCAAACAAATTAATTTCCACGCCCTTTGAAGTGATGACAAATAAAATGCAACGAGCTTTTGCGTAAATTTGTGCGTACTTTCATTAGCTCATCTGCTGACACAATGGTTTGCTCATCTTTATAGAATTATTATTAGTATTTTTAACCCTAATTAAACTATGTATAATTAAACCAAAAAAGAAGCTTCTCATAATGACTTTTGAAATTTTGATTAGTTCTTAATCATATGATCATTTCAATGCAGTGAACCTGGGTTTTTCTTCAATGGTAGCTAGATATCAAAACGTTTCCTTTCTCATTAAGCTAAAGTTTTGAAAAGGTCTTCAATTTTTAATTGTCAACTTTTTTTTTTTTGAGATTTTTAATTGTCAACTTTGATTATGAAACAACAAAGCATTTGTATCTTCTTAGTAATTGTTTTTATTAAAGCATGAGTGTGAATTTCATAACTGTTTGAAGATTGGGGCTGTTGTTCTAGACTTGCAGTTTTCTTAATCACATTAATATGTCAAGTCAAGTAAAATGGTGGTGCATTGAATGGAATAATACAAACTATATGCATTATGTGTCCCCTTAATTTTGTTTTTTAATAGATTTGTTGGCTATGATCAAAGAGTCAAAGACTGGCTAAGTCATATGGTTGCACATTTGGCAAATCACAATTACCCTATTTCATGTTATAAAAAGATAGGAGCAATACCAACAAAGGATTGGATTAAGTGGTAAGCGACTTGTTCCAGCTTAAGCAGATCTCAGGTTCGAGACCTTGCGTACGCAACTGCCCTTGTTGGGAGACTCACCCACCATAACCAGGTGCGCAACGCGGATCGGATCCGGATTAGTCAAGGCAAAGCCCTGAATAAAAAAAAATAGGAGCAATGAACTAGCTAGTTCATGCACCAAATGACCAAATTCATATCCCTCCAAAAAATAATAAGAAATATTAAGTATTAAATAAAATAACAAACAAGAGTATTCTTTTTTTTTATCTAATGAATATATTAATGTGATGATGAGTGATGAAACTCATTTGTTCTAGAAGTATTAGTTTTGCTTTCTCACTAAGCAAAGCTTATTAAGTGATAAGTTAGAATATTCATTAATAGAATTAAGAAAAGAAGACTCCATAAATATATAATGGAGCATATTTCAGCTATAACTTTCATTCAATACCAAAAAAAAATCATTTTACCAGTCATTGCCGGCAAATATGAATCCAAATCAAAGTCAACCAAATCCTCAGACTCATAAACACATGATTTTCTTCATTAATCTGTGTTTCTTTTAAGGAAAAAAAAAATAAATTCTTCAACGGATAACTCTCAATCAATTATGGAATTGAATATAGTAATGAATTAACTAAAGGGTCAATGAAGCTAAGGATTCATGAGTATCGCGAAAGTGAGGCCCGCAAGAAATAGCTGGATTGACGTTTTGCTGAAATATAACGGGCCCGGTCTTTGTTTAGAAACAAAAGGATAGAAATTTCATTGTGGGCTTCATTTGGATAAGAACAAGCCCATTTAGCTGTTGCCTTTATTTTTAATTTTTTGTTAAAGATTATTAGCCTATTTGGGGGAAATGTCCACTAATTAGAGGAGAAAAATGAAATTCCCTTATACTAGTCATGGTAGGTATGGTGTAAAAAAAAGGAAATATACATTCGCATTTCATTTATTTAAAATGAAAAAAAACCAATAAAAAATTACGAGCATTATTTTTATGTATAGAATTTTGATTATAAGTTATTTTGCCCCATATCGTAACAGAATTTAGTCCTATGCGTACATTTGACTAACAGGTCTGTTGATTCGAGATAGTTTGTTGACGTGGAATTTTCATACTAGTTAAATGGACCCCACATCAACCTTTTTATAACCCTCCAGAAATTGATAAAAATCCAAACAGAACCTGCTGACTTGGAATTTCTATGTCAAAGACTCGTTAATCACGTGCACGCACATTACTGAATTATGTTACCACAGAGGGCAAAATGTCCTTATTTCATACTACTTCAAGAGGCAAAATTGGGAATTTTGGATTTTGGGCATTAAGCCAGTTTTTATGCATGCCAAGTTGCCAACCATACCATATATCTTTGGTAAAAAGAAAAAAAAACATTATCAATATTTTTTTGCTACATTATACCCATATTATATATCAATATGATTTGAAAAAAGTAGGGAAATTAGTAACAATCTTATCTCTTATCTTAACATTTTTGAACAGGCAGAACCCAAAAGAAGGTAATGATGATCGCAAAATGGCTGTGATTTGAACAAAAGCAGTATAGCTTACTAACGATTTTTTTTCCCCAAAGGAATTTTTAATGAATTTTAGCTTTACTTTTTCACGCTTGGTTTCTTCATGGCCATGGGCATGGCTATTTTCTAGGTTATTTTCCTGGCAAACAGACGAAGCCTAATGAAAAGGAAAAAGGGACTTCAAATAATCAAAGAAACCTCTAGAGACTAGTAATCTCTACAATAGATAAGCCGATGAATATGAAGTTTTTGGTCCCTCCAAGTCCAAAGAAAGACCTTTTGATTTAGGGTCAATAGTCAACTCCATGTTTCATTAGACAAATTTCAACATTTTTTTTTTTAAATTTTCCTGTGTGATTTTCCTTTCTTTTTCCACATTCAAATTTCAAAGTTTCAAACCCACCACTCAAAAAAACAAAAAGCAAAACCCAAATGTGCACAATGGCCCCTCTTCCCTTTCATTTACTTTTCTTCTCCCAATCCCATAAAAAGACGCCCTTTCATTCCCTTCATTTTCACTGTTTTTTTGAGTTTATTTTTGAGGCAAGTGTTGAAAGAAGATGGAGAATGAAGCAATGGCGATTGATCTCAGAGGAACCCCAACATATGGTGGCAGATATGTTCGCTACAACATCTTAGGTACCATTTTTGAGGTTTCTTCTAAGTATGTTCCTCCTATTCAGCCTGTTGGTCGTGGCGCTTACGGCATCGTTTGGTAATCTTCTGCTTTCTTCTTCTGTTTTGGATCCAAAAGTATGCTTTTTCTTCACCCTTTTCCAGCTTTTGTTAGGACTTACTTTAGAGTTTAAAGCTGTAGATTCCATGAATTGGTTGCCTTTTTTAGTTTTCTTCTTCTGGGGGAGAGATGGGGGTTTAGTGAATTCTGATTATACAGAGCTGGTTGATTTGGAATAAAAAGAAATTCTTTACTAACCATTGAAGGGAATTTTAAAAGATGTAATAAAAAATGAGCTTTGCTTTGGGTTTGCGACTTCCAATTTGATGTTTCAAAAAGTTTGTATCTTTTTATTCTGATGAGAATTAAATTCCTTCACCTGTCTTTTATACCAGTAACAATATGCAGAGTTGAGAAGAAAAATGTGATTTTTATAGTTTATGGTTTATAATTACTTGGATTAAGTCATTTGTATATTTTATGCAGATAGCCGCAATTTTTTTTTCTTTTTATGTGGGAGACCGAGATTAATTTTTTAATATAATATTCAGGGTCAATGATTTTAACCAAGTTTTGTGATTAAGAGAGAATGAGAATCGTTTACTACCCTTTTTGCAGCTGTGCGAGGAACTCTGAGACAAAGGAAGAGGTTGCAATAAAAAAGATTGGGAATGCCTTTGACAACAGGATTGATGCGAAAAGGACACTCCGTGAGATCAAGCTTCTGTGTCACATGGATCATGATAATGTACTCACTGAATTCGATATTACTTGTTTGTTTCTCTGAATAAATTCTTCACTTTGGTTTATTCTTTAGCATGGTATAGTACAATGGACTGATGAAGAGTTGTATTAATGTTTTGCAGATTGTCAAAATCAAGGACATTATATTGCCACCGGAGAAGGAAATTTTCAATGATGTTTATATTGCTTATGAGCTAATGGACACCGATCTGCATCAAATAATACGATCTACCCAGCCTCTCGCTGATGATCACTGCCAGGTGGATTATATGCTTACATCATTTTTATTCCCCTATAGCAACACAGTAGTTCATGACATTACCAGTGTCATTCCTGTTTTGTCTTAATCCATGTTATATTTCATGTTCAATTGTTGTAAATGTGCTGCTTCGTAATGATCTGTGCAGAACCAAAAGCAAGTTTACAATATGAGCTTCATACAAATGCATGCTTGTTTACTAGTTGCAATCAGGATATGATTTCACAACTGTCTAATCAATATTTTGGTTTTTGCAGTATTTCCTATATCAACTGTTGCGGGGCCTGAAGTACATACACTCGGCAAATGTTTTGCATCGAGACCTAAAACCTAGCAACCTACTGCTGAATGCAAATTGTGATCTCAAAATTTGTGACTTTGGTCTTGCAAGAACCACCTCAGAGACAGACTTCATGACAGAATATGTTGTAACTAGATGGTATAGAGCCCCTGAGTTGCTCCTCAACTGTTCTGAGTATACTGCAGCTATTGACATCTGGTCAGTTGGTTGCATCTTGATGGAAATACTAAGGAGGGAGCCACTTTTTCCTGGTAAAGACTATGTTCAGCAGTTGGCACTTATTACTCAGGTATCCATCCTTCTCAACTTGTTTCTCCCAAATTCAAATCTTCTGTATCATAGAAGTGCACTTAATGTAGCATAGGTATAACTGCTATTTGTAGGCAGTGTTAGAAGGAAAGCATGAAGTAGATTGCAAATTTATAGTGGACCGTGAATACATGCTGGTAAAACTTACATATGTAAATGTTTTCCTTGTTTGATTATTCATAAACAAAACAGCTAGTAGGATCACCCGAAGATTCAGATCTTGGATTCCTTAGGAGTGACAATGCTCGAAAGTATGTTAAGCAACTTCCTCGTTTCCCAAAGCAACCTTTTGCAGAAAAGTTTCCAGATGTGTCTCTTCTGGCAATCGACCTTGCAGAGAAAATGCTGGTTTTTGATCCAAGCAAGCGCATCACTGGTATGTATTCCTAGTATGCCACTTCAAGAACTTGTAGTGTTCTTTTGGTCTTCATTTGTTTAAATGTATCTTGTGTATTGATGCGTATACAGTTGAGGGAGCATTGAATCACCCATTTTTATCAAGCCTTCACGAGATCAACGAGGAGCCCACTTGCCCAACTCCTTTTATATTTGATTTTGAGCAGACGAACTTAAACGAAGATGATATAAAAGAGCTCATATGGAGGGAGTCATTGAACTTCAATCAAGATAGGATGCTGGAATGAAGTCAGTAACAAATGTTGTTATTTTGTTTCTGTTGTTTTGTTTTGGTTGAAGGGTTGGCTGATGTTGGTGAATAGGCTTTGCTTATATATAAACATACCAGATAAACTGTGTAATAGCAGAAATTAAGATTAGGGAGATAGGTTCTCCCCTACAGGTTTGGAAATTTGAGAATGGTGCAATGGGGTTTTTGTTTCTTGGGTTTGTTTGGGGAGTTACTGAATTCAAGGGTGATATCTAGTCCATAAATGAAGGCTATTCACTCTTAGCCTCTTATATCATGTACTATGGAATTGGATCTGTCTGTATAATTTTTTTTTGATGTATAAGTTAATTTGAGAAACAATAATGCAAGTAATTTATTTATGGGATTGAGAGGGCATGCCCATATTATTTTATTAACTAGCTCTTGAAGTCTGATATGATTCAACTTGAAATCAATTATCTGAGGAGGCAATGTGTGACTTCTGAATAGAGAAATTTGTACAAAATAATCAGTCATTCTGGGAATTTCCTCCTCATTCTTCTTTCAGACTTTCCCTGTTTCATTCAGTCATTCTTTTTGAACGAAGAGATAATCTAACATTAAACCAACAATGTTCCTAGGCCTAAACAAAAGATTACAATCACAACATAAATTTCTCCCACTGACTACGTGCAAAGTCATGAACATAAAGCTAAACACTACTCCATAGAAGACAAAAAACTACAACAATCCTATCTCACTCAATAATTAACAAAAAGACATTCATTCCATCAACTAACTTCACATCAAAAGGATTGAAAACCCACTTTTTTGCAAGTAAATCCATATCATGACTCTGGTGAGGGCATTCTTTTGGGCTTCTTCTTCCTATCTGAAACAGCCTTTGCAAAAGCTTCCACAATTCTCTGCTGTGAGTCCAATATCATCTCAGTTCTCTTCATTTCCATCTCCATTCGCATTGTCTCTATCTCCCTTGCCATCTCCATTTTCATCTGCTCCATCCTTACAAATCCATCACCCAATACCTTTATTGCTGATACCATCTCAGCTACTGCATCTCTGTCTCTCTCCCTCTCTCTTTTCCCTGAAGAAGCAGGTGATTTTCCAGGTGTCTCTTCAAAACCCCTCAAAACCCTAGTCCCATAAGCTGAGGCGGACCCTGACCCGCCATAATTAGTCTTGATAGGGTGAGGGTTCACGTTAACATTGGGGTTAGAATTAGGGTTTGCACCATATTTCTGATCCATTTTTGCATAAAATCTTGGCCCAGGCTGTGCTATGCTAACTCCAGTAGGAATCCTAATTCTAAACCCACCGCTGCTCCCACTACCACCGCCACTACCGCCCACGCTTCCACCGCTGTTTCCAATCCCATTCCGGTACAACTTTTGTACGCTTCTCGTATTAACACTTCCGTTCTTGTACGCATCTCCATAATAGTCTTGATCTTGTTCATCTTCGTCGTCGTCATCGCTATCCTCATCTGGGCTGTCCGAATTGTAATCGGGTTTCACGTTTGGCCCCTTCTCCATAGCGTCCATGCGCTTAAAGTGGACCCACGAAGAAACAAATCTCGAAACGGGCATGGATCTAGCTCGCTGGATCTCGGTTCGATACCGCTTCCGGAGCTTCTCCATCTTATGGCGGCACTGCACGGCCGTTTTAGGAGGCGTCGCCATGGGGCAACGTCGACCCACTGAATCCGCCACTTCTTGCCAGTGGCTGGCCTTGAGATTCCCGCGACGTAGCGCGTACCATTTGTCGCGGTACGCGTCGATCAAGGCAACGGTTTCATCGTGTGACCAACAAGGCGGTGGGAGCCTCCTAGGGTTAGGTACGACTGTGGCGGTTGCCGGTGGCGTCGACGTGGCTGTTGGCGGCGCTGGGAGGGCCAGCTGCACTTCTGAAGGTGATGGAGGCGATGTATTCAAAGGTGGATCCTGTTCGGGTGAGGGAGAAGACGGATTCGACATGATCTAGTATTTCTGGTTTCGAATAAGGCGAGAAATGTCAGGGCGCGTGGTTAAGATGGGGATGGAGGCGCACAATAGAAGAGTGGGGCGTTTGGGTTTGATGAGGGAGGCGGCGCAGTTTAGCGAAGTGGGCTCGGGGAAGAGAAGAAAGAAAAGGGGAGGAGGAGGAGGAGGGTTGAGGAGAAGGAGGAGATGGGGAGGAGAAAGTGGGGTTGGGTGACATATTGAAAGGTTGTTGGAGGCTAAAAGGAAGGGTGGGGTGGGTGGGGGGTGGGAGGGGTGTGCGGCTGATTTTGAGATCTACATGGATGAGGCCACCGCTTAGGTGTGCGTGAGTGGGGGGCTAACGTGCGCCGCGGGGGTGGGGGGTGATAAGTTGCGCACCACCCTATATGACAAAGAGGTCCACCTCTTTCCTTATTATTCCTCCTCTTCTGATGACTTAAATGGGCACCCATTTCGATTATTGGTTCAAATTTCATGCTTATCATGTTTTTTTGTGGGTTTTGGGGTAACCCCACCGCGCAGGGTGGGTGGGGCTTGTGGTTGTGGAGGTGCGGCTCTGAGCCTTGAGCTGAGCCTTTTAGACTTTGGTTTTGCTTTTGGTTGAGATTTAGGTGGGGATTGGATTGGCAAGGCCATTTTCTCTTTTCTCAAAATTTTTAGGCTGTATTTTGGTGGTGGTTTTATGGGGCTTAGGGATGGATATTAGCTGGTATAATGGTAATAATACCATTAGTGGAGTTTCTTATTTGGTGTTATTTATTAGTGGAGGAAACAGGTAGAGAAAAAGGGGAGGGTTTTTATTTTTGAAAAAAAAAAAAGAGAGGGTGGATAGGATAGAGAAAGGTGGCATATGACTTGGCGCCAACACAAAAAAAAAAAAAATTAATAATTTAAGATAGGTTGGCTTGTATGTGAATAATAGCAAAGGCTTTTGAAATCTTCACATTTATATTTGACAAATTATACAATACACCGGCGGTGGAGTTTAGCAGATTATACAAGCGGGTCCTGAAGGGTGACATGTGTCCTCTAGGGACTAGATTGAAATATTTAAAACTTAATTAATTAAAAAAAATGGACATGTATCAACTCCACAATCCGCTTGTGGAATCCAAAATTTACACCGCCGATGTATCAAATAATTACCCTATATATTTTGGTTTAAATTTCTTTTCTTCTTGGAGATCTCCAATGTGATATGTACCAAATTTTACATTATTTTTGTTTTGAAAATGAATTTTTGTTTATTTCTTACACTAAATTTTAAAAATATACTCACACCAAAGATATTTTCATTATATTATAAATATATTTATTATGCATCTCATTTAAAAGATTCCAATGAGACTTTTCAATAATATTTTTTTATAATTTAAATTTAAATATTTAAACTTATATAAAGAAAAAAAAAATTACGGAACTATTACAGTGCAACACTAATGCTTCTTGAAAATTCGAAATATTGTATTCCTTAGAGAATGAAATTTACAATTTTAACACCAAAATGTTATTTTGTCGTCTTTATTGCAAATGACCTTCATAGCATTTCGATGTTTAGGCCTTTAAATTTATTCTTCATCATTTTTATTTAAAACTCCATTGTTTTAATAATTAACAGTGAGTGACATGTCAAATATGAATTTGTTTGATGATAGTTTGCTTTTCAGAGTATTAAAACCTTGCCATGTTATTTCCTAAACTTCTATTTTTGGATATTTTGCCCCGTTTGTTTAAATCTAATTATTACCTATACGGTCACGTGGTTAATGTTTCGACAATAATGTATATAACAAATCATGTCAGATGTTTGATTTGCATGAATAAACTATATAAAGATTTTTTTTTTGCCATCAAACTATATAAAGATTTAGAAAATTATATTTTTTATGGAAAAATATTTTTGATTAAATAATATTTTTTTTCTTTTGTATTATCAAATCCAAAAGTAAAAGAAAAAGGAAAAAATCTAACTTTTCTTTTGATTTTGAGGGCATAAATTGTAATGGAATATTAAAATTAAATTTATTTCCATAAAATTTTTAAATATTTTTTACATTTGTCACTCATAATTAAAATGGTTTTATTATTTTCGAAATAGTAATATATCCAAAATAAAAGTTTAATGGCAAAATGATTAAATTTTAAAGTTTTGGGGTAACATGAAAAGAGTTTAAAAGTTTAGGGCCAAAAGGGGTGTTAACTGTTAAGTCACTTAATTGCCATACATCCCCGTGTCCACTGTAAAAACTAAAAAAAAAAGCTCGAAAGAAAAAAAGGGAGAGCAAAGAAAATAATCTCTCTTCAAATGTTAAGGAAAACGTCTCAGATTCGATCGAGAAAGCAATTATGGCGGCTTTTCTCCACAATATCTCCACCTTCTTCTCAACAACCGAAGCCGTGCGTTTCCATTATCGTTTTCTTTTGAAAATTTGATATAACAATCTATTTCTAGCAATTGATTTTTGTTTTTTTTTTGTTTTTGGGTCTTTTTTGTGAAATTGGTAGACCTTCTTTTGGCATTGCGTTCGACATCGACGGCGTTGTCTTACGCGGCAGCAATCCTATCGGTGGCGCTACCAAAGCTCTCAGAAGATTATACGACGACTACGGTATGTATACGCATTCATCTACGTATGTTACAGATCAATGGTGAATTTTCTGCGACTTAAAAATGCTAACCTTATATGTTACGGTATTGTTTGCTAATTACTTTGAAGTTTAAGCTTTCTGTTCTTTTATTTCTCTCTTTTTTCTTCAAAAGTTTATCCTTCGATTACTCTTTGTTCGCAATAGAACGGAAAGTTTTTCCTTTTGTTTTTTTACTGATTCATCGAAAGCGGAAATTAAAGGGCTTGCTAAATGCTTTTCGATTTCCTTTTTGGGGACGATTTACTCTGCTTAGTCTGCAAATGCATAAGTATTTAAAGTAAAGACCGAACAGAAAGTTTCTGTTTCTTTTGTTTGGTTATTACAGTTCTTGTTTTTGCTCCAGCATTACTACATAAGGCTCTGATTGGTTCATTTTCTTGGACAGGTGTTCTGAAGATTCCTTTTATTTTCTTGACAAATGGTGAGTCCTTAGGTCCTTCCTCTATGTTAGTTGCCACTTGCCATGTTCTTAAAGGGCTCATTTCTTCATTATTAATAATTTCTATTCTGTTCTTTCCTGGCTGTTCTTAAAATAAAAGATCTGTAGTTTTGGCTGTTTGTGCACTTTATGAACATATCATTCTTGATTCCAACTTCCCATTTTTTGACAGGAGGCGGTGTTCGTGAATCAAAAAGAGCAGCAGAGTTGTCAGAACTCCTGGGTGTAAAGATTTCTCCTTTGCAGGTACCCCCCATCCCCATGAAACCATTTATATTCTTTCAAATGTTTTAGTCTTTAGTAATTTTTCAAGGCCATTACATTTTACTTTATATAAAGCTTTGTGGATGTTAATAGTAATAGCTGACGAAATTCTTTTTGCCCCTTAATCTTTCTAGGTTGTGCAGGGCCATTCACCTTTCAAACAGATGGTGAACAGGTATGATAAAATCTGCAATGCCTGTGAATGCTCTCCAACATTTATAGCAAATATGGCACTGTTGTAAAAACTTATAGGATAACTTTATGTTCGTTTTTCATGTAGAAATAGAATATGGTCTTCTTGGAGAAAACTCATTGTCTACCAACTGGTTTCATTAATTTTTCAATAAAGATGGGAAAGGTCCAAAAGGAGAGTCAAGCATCATGTTTTTCTCCTATTGAATCTGTTTTTCGCATCATTTTTATTGATTATTTCTTACTATGCTTGTCATTCAGGTTTGAGAAAGAACTAATTGTCGCTGTGGGAAAAGGTGAACCTGCTGCAGTGATGTCGGAATATGGATTCAAGTAAGCACTTGAGTATGCTCTCTGATTTGTTGGTGCATATGTTAATTACAAGTCTTGAACTTGCTGATAAGGTTTGGAATGTTGGATAGAAATTCTGAATGGCTTGTTTTTCTTTGATTTTATTTGCAGAAATGTCATTTCAATAGATGAGTATGCACTGTGCTTTGACAATATTGACCCGCTGGCACCATACAAGAAATGGAGTACTATGGAGGCTGCTGTCAGTAGTACCAGGAAAAGCAGTATCAATTCAGCGAGAGTTCAGGCAGCATTTGTTGTTAGTGATTCTGTTGACTGGAGCAGAGACGTTCAGGTTTTTTTACAGTTTTATCACATCCAATACTTTCATTCATTCAGTTAGATGAATTCTTGTTGTTTCGTATAGATTGACTAATTATAGCATTAGAATCTTTTTAATGATAGGTTCTTTGTGATATATTAAGAACTGGAGGTCTTCCTGGAAGTGAAGAAGGACCTCAACCACCTCTGTTTTTTGCACATGATGACCTGAAATACCAGGTTAGTTATGGCTCCAGAAGTTTTTCTTGACTTTTTATGTAGTCCTTCTCTCTAGAGTAATGCGCTTATAATATGCCATTAAAGGTAGGGTGCTTTTTCTTCTGAACGTTTTGGCATGGGAGCTTTCAGAATTGCACTAGAATCCATCTTCAATAGGTAAGGGCAGAAAGTTAGAAAGAGGATTACACATTGAGGTTAAGGTTTGATGATTTTTAGGCTTTTATTATGAATTTTCTTGTGTGGTCTATAGTTAAGGCTCTTTCCTTTTGGAATTCCTAAAATTAATTCAAGTAGCATTGTATCACATCAATCGTTACTCATTAGTATTTGCAGCAGCTTAAGTACAGAGAGGGATCTTTGTTAATGCCGCTAAATTAAACATGCAGCATCCATACCAAAGCTCTGACGTATACATCTGTTGGAAAGCCAAATCCAGTTGCCTTTAAGAATGCTGAAGTTGTGCTAAAGCAACTAGCCTCATCCCTTCATCACAACCTTACCACTGTGGACCATGCAAATTCTAGAAGTCACGATTTCCAAACACTATACATGATAGGTGATAATCCTCTAGTTGACATAAAAGGCGCACGGCAGGTTTGTCTCTCTTGGACGCTTGTAAACTATACATGCTCTGCTATTAAACACTTAATGTTAAGATATATAATACAATGTTCTTTCATCTTTTACATTCCAGGCTGGACATCCTTGGTTTCCCATTTTGACTAGGACTGGGGTTTTCAAGGGAAATCCTCATTCTAATCATGCTGAATTCCCAGCCAATCTGGTAAGCACTTGAACTCGAAATGCCATTTTGCAATATCACCAGAGTAACTTAAATAGAACCTTACTTTGTTTCCAAATCACTCTCAAGGTTATTTTTGTTAGTTATGAGGCCAAAATCAAATCATATCTTTTGTTTCCACAAATCTATCTGGAAGATCGACAACCATATAACTCTTTTGTTCTTTGTTGCTGCAGGTTCTTGACACTGTAGAAGATGCAGTGAACTTTATTCTGAAAAATGAGTTGATCAAATCGTAGATTTGCAGCATGGATATATAGTTATTCAAGTTATCCCTTCTGACTTTTGATATTGTAATTGGATTCAATTTGTTCCTACTTTTTGTCCGATGAGGAAAAAGATCTGATCTTTAGATTTCATTTTGTCATTGAAAACCTACGGCCACTTGAGCCTTTACAAATTATACAAGTGAAGCTCAAGCTAAGGTGTAAGGCCGTAATGTGTTGTATCTCAACATTAAAAGGTTAATTACAAAAGAAAAATTACACAATGCTGTTGCTACTCTTAGCAGCTTTCAGTCGTTCAGATTCAGTGCTGATTTGAAATTGGAACTTTCAAAAGAAATCTTGGTAAATGAATACAGTATAGTACAAACTAGATGGTTGGAGGACGCCAGATTAGAATTTGATCACTTGTTTTGGCTGATTCCCATGTTTCCCAAGTGCCTTGTCCAGTGCAGTCTGAAAATTGTTAAATGGAACCAACTCCATCCTGCAAAGGCAGACGTGAAAGGTTAACTAGGCATGATAGATGTATAATCGATGCCAAGAGAGAATGTCTATGAACATACTCATATTTCAACTTTCCCTCTTTTGCCAGGCATAGAAGGTAATCTATCATATGTCGGCATTCTTTTGCTTTATCTGCACTTAACCATTTCTGTAGCCAGAATCCTCTCAATGAAAGGTCCTGCAAACAGATACGAGAAAATGTTTACTTCATAATTCTTTTTTTTTGGCCAGAAAACATGTTTACTTCATAAAATTCACAAACTACATTTCTTCTATGTAAAATTCATGACTAACGGCCATATCACTAACGGTGCACTACGAAGAAGAAAGGTAAGCCCTGGATTACCAGATTACCTTGAAAATGAAAGATGAAGTTGATACAGTGACAGGCTTCTTGGACATTCCACCATATGTCACCATGGTTCCTCCCTGCCTGAAATGATGAATTAATAAGCATTCCAAGGGATGTTAGGTTCTTATTAAAAGATAAGTATCCAAGGTTTCAAGAATTTAGTAGGGCAAGGTGTCAGACCTTAAGAACTTTAGAACCAAAGAAGCAGCATTTCCACCAACACAGTTAAATCCGAGAGCAGGTCCCGGTATATTTGACTAGCGTGTCAATTACAAGCAAAATGGAAAAGATGAGTGCACAATCCAAAAGAAAATTAACAAGTGTAACTAATATTCAATATTTACTAACTTTAATACTGTGAGATACATATGAAGAAGAATGAAGATATCCCTACAATCAACTACAGAATGTTCATAAAAGATGATACCAGAAGGCTCTGAACATTCTTCACTTCCAGTTGGCTCTCAGTAAACACTTCATCAGCACCAAGAGCTTTTAATTTTTCTTTTACTTCATCTGATCCAGGCCTAAAGAAACCAGAGTATGGTAAATATAGATCACTAGAAAAACTTGCACACATCCAATTACAGAGCCTTAACAGATAATAAGAACGGGAAGTTAAACAGTTTCAAACAAAAATCTGTCTAGTCAATGAAAGTCAACTCCCTAAACTAAATACCCCAAACTGATGACGCCATTTAAGTTGAATGAAACAGAAGACGTGTGGTGATAAACTCAGATGTCTACAAGGAGCTTAAAGTACCTGTCCCGGATAATGTTAATACTATGGATGCCGCGAAATTTTGCAAGTTGGATTACGCATTGCCCCACGATGCTTGTAGCCCCATTTTGGACAATAGAATCCCCTGCTCATACAAGAATAATCAAGAAGAGCAGGTGATAGATAGAGGTTTGAAAATTGTCAAATATTGCATCAACAGCTGTACCTGAGTTTAAAGTTGTGAAGTCTTCGAGCATTCTTAAAGCAGTCAAGGGATTAACAGTAACCGTTGCAGCATACTCAATTGGTGAATCTTTACTGATTTTGTGCCACATATCGTAGTCTTTTACAACATAAGTTTGCCACATTCCTGCCATATAAAATTTCAGTCAACATTGCACTAACTTGAGCAGAATGAATCAAATGTACTCGAAAGATAAATTTTCCATTATGTAATATCTTACATGTTGAGAAAAAATAACAGAAACTTCAATGAATTCTCTCATATTGAAGATGGGACATAGAAAATGCAAAATTTCCAGCTTTCCAAAAACTAATAGAGAAAAATGCAGCAAAATTGAATAGCATGGCAAAAGGTGGAAAGAAACAAACCAGACGAGGGTGGAGATGGAATAACCAAGTCGCCCGGCGCGAGACCCTTAACCGCAGAACCAACAGAATACACTTCTCCAACACCTTCATAGCCTCCAACTGCTGGCACTTCTGGCCTCACAGGGTAAACACCTTATACACCAAAATAATTCAATTCTTTCATTCACAGAATACTTAAATTCCTTATCAATGCTTCAATATATTATATACCCACTTCAACTGAATGAAAGATAAAGAATTTAATTAATCAAATGAAGCCAAACCTTCAATACGGTTAATATCAGAGGGATTAATAGGAGAAGCCAACATTTTAACGCAAACTTGATTCTCCTTCACTTCTACAGGGGATAGCTCAACCAATCTGTAAAATACCAAAATAAGTAATAAAAGATAACAATGAAAAGAGACACAAGATTGAATATGAATTCTGGGTACCTGGTAACGGAGTCCGGTGGGCCTTGGTGCTCGTAAACGACGGCTCTGGAAGGCGGAGACATGAGTGTCGACAATGCCCTTATGGTTTGGGCCTGTCGGATATTCCAGGTACGACACCGTTTCAGATTCCATAAGCCAGTGTTCACTGCTTTTGCCACTATTGATCCCGCCACCGCCATTTCTGAGGTAAAGAGAGTCGAGACTTGCCTGGAAAAGTATATTACTCGGAGACAGAAAATGGCGACGATCGTAAGCCCACTATGAGTCTGGGCCTATCTGGAAGAATCCAAACACTAGCCCAAATCTTTCTGGAAAATGAAAAAAAAAAGGGCTAAGCTTAGGTCATAGTCGTAGAGTTTTTTCTTTTTTTATAGAAGAAGCTTAGGTCATAGAGTTTTTTTTTGGGCAGAAGGTCATAGTCTCATAGAGTTAGCGTTTTTTTTTTTTTTTGTGCAATTAAGACAAAGGATTTAGCTTATCCAGTCCACCATCTCCAAATCATAGAGTTAGCTTAGCACCAGTCCACCATCTCCAAATGAAAATATTAAAAAGAATAGTCATGTACAATAATATTTACTAATAATTAATCAATCAATCAATATATATTAATAATATTAAGTTTTTTTTTAAGAAAATGTAATTTTCATTTATAAAAATGAAATTACAATGATCATAATATAAATTACAATAGATTGGACATAAATTTCCCCAGCATCTTAATCTGAATCTTAATTTAAAGATCTTACATAACATAATATTAAGCTCTTAATTTAAAGAAAAATACACTAATTGTATTCCTCTAAAAAATACAAAAATTACTAGCTACATTTGTTATTTAAAATATTTTGTTTATAGATTTATACATTTGTGTGTGTGTTTTTTTTTAAATTTATATACTTTTGATATAATGTTCCATCAGATGGTATAAAATCGAGTTATATCGAAAGAAGTTTTTTCATTGTCTTTTTTTTTTACACACAAGATTTGAATTGACATTGAATTCATTTTATATCTCATTAAACAACTAATTTTTTTTATATATAATTAAGTTTTTCTTCCTAATGGATATATAGGAAGATGTAATTATTTATTTTTAAAATTACAACTTCCTCAAAAAATTTCACTAAGGTCCAAAATTTTTATTTATGGCTTATGGGCTTATGGCCAAACTGGAGGGATTCATTGGAGAAAACAAAAAGTATTGGATAAGAATTCAATTTCTATTTCTTTTAATTCTTAGGAGATAATTTTTTTAAAAAAATGGATAAGGCCATAAAGGGCTTTTTGCATGTGCAGTCGTTTTGCCTCAAAAGGTAAGGAGTAAGGACATTAGGTCATTAGAATTAAAACGACTTCGTTTGGGTTCTCGGGCTTCCCATTCACCCCATGGACACGCAAAACAACGAGAATCTTTTAAGGAGCCGCAGCAATTAGAGGGAGCCACGTGTAATGTCTTAGATCTGAGAGTATCGATTTAAGATTTGGCTCTTCGACATTACGCTCCCAGCTTTTGATTTTGTCCATGTCATCATTCCATCAATGGCTTACACTTCGACACGTGGAAGTACCCCACTTGCCACGTGAACATCTGAACAGCTCCACACCTCCATTTGTTACACGTCAGCATCTCCCCAGAATAATATCTTCTCTCTCGCTCTTCCATTT
Source organism: Corchorus olitorius (assembly GCA_001974825.2). Classification (NCBI taxonomy): domain Eukaryota; kingdom Viridiplantae; phylum Streptophyta; class Magnoliopsida; order Malvales; family Malvaceae; genus Corchorus; species Corchorus olitorius. The sequence goes on from AWUE01016459.1 coordinate 26,416, forward strand.
CTCTCTCTAACCTCTCAATTCTTTTTTTTTTTTCCTTTGCCAGTCAAGCTCCTTTCTTTGCTACATTAAAATTAAAAAATACATTATCTAATTATAGAAAAAAAAAATTTGGAAATAAAAAGAAAAAAATGAAAACTCCAGTTCCACTAACATGTTTATGTTGGGAAAACTAAAATAAAAAAAGAAGAAATAATATCCGGTTTTCTTGTTTGAGAGCTTCTTTCTAATGGCGGCTTCATCTTCAATGGAGAAGCTGTAAAGGTGTCAACTTTCATGTGCTTTTCTTTTCTTTTCTATGTATTTATTTCAAAATACTTTTTTTCCTTTTCCGTTTTAATTTTTGGCTGGGGTTTTCTGATTGAGTAAATCTACTAGGATTTTTTTAAAAGAAAAAAAAATTTATGTGTTTAATTCAATGCTTTGTTTGGCAGCTAAGAAAAGGTTAATGAAACATGGAAGAAAGCTAGAACCTTCACTTGGTATCATTTCTCAGTTCAGTTCCTCTGTTTATAATATATTAAACGAAAATTTCCTTTTTTAGTATATATATTGTTAGATATTTTGGTTGTATTGAAGTGTGACTTAGAAAGGATAGCCTTTTTATTATGCTTCTTATTTTATCTTTCATTGAGATCTAATATTAGCTTGTAAAAGTCTATTATTTGTTTAGAGTTGATTGAATTGCATGCAAGTTTTCATTTTAGCAAAGGTAACTTTAGTTGATTTCATCTTCTGGGATTATTAGCAGTTTCAATATACTGATTTGACTGCCTATTTGTTTATATAAATCTTGATTGGATGTATAAAAATTCTAAAGTAGGGTAGTTTTTAGTATATTGTAGTGGATGGAGTATGTTTCAGCTGTATTTCCTTTCTCTTCTTATTAAATGATTTTACATTATTTATTGTTATTGTTCAATTCAATTCTTCGTATTACTGATGATTGATGTTTCTGAATCTGGATGATGAGAGCTGTATCAGTGAATGATGATGGTTTTGAGATTTGGTTGGCAACAGTATGTGTCAAGAGCAAAAAGAAGCAAGAAATGGACTAGTAAGTGAGGGGCAAGGTTTAGGTTCATCCGAGGAAGATGAGTCAAGGATTGTTGAGAGAAATGTAAATCTAAACGATGGGTCCTTGGTAACAATTGAGGCGAATGACAGGTCGCAACTACCTCAACAACAACCTCAAGGTTCCATGATACGTTGGGAGAGGTTTCTCCCAATTCGGTCCCTCAAAGTTCTCCTCGTGGAAAATGATGACTCAACACGCCATGTTGTGAGTGCACTGCTACGCAATTGCAGTTATGAAGGTGAGTATTCTTGTTTCTTTCAATATGTAGATCCACATTCTTTCAATACCAGAATGGACAGTATGGTAAAAAGATAATTTTTGTTTCTACTTTTGTTCTGCATGAATCATCTATGGTTTGTTGAAAGAAGCTTGGGTTGAATCAGGCTTACGAAGTAGTGTCTTCCTAGCCCAGTCCCGATGAAAGAAAAGTTTTAGGGTTTAGATGTCTTCACTCAGCCCATCCAAATGGTTAGCATGCTTTTGAGTTTTGAATGGGCATAACACAGAACTTTCACAGTTTCAATTGAAAATCTTCAAACGAATGATTTTAGGGTGCTTTGATAGCTTACCTTGTGATAGGACATTAGTCATTGTTTCTGAGTAGCCATTTGCGTTCATAAAAGCCCTCTATTGTTCAAGCTTAATCACTCTTTCTCAGACAGACCTAAAACCTTTTAATTCGGTCTTGGCAGTTACGGCTGTTGCAAATGGTCTACAAGCGTGGAAATTCCTTGAAGATCTGAATAACCACATTGATATTGTCCTGACAGAGGTAGCCATGCCTGTTTTATCTGGAATTGGCCTTTTATGCAAGATTATGAGCCACAAAACTTTCAAGAATATCCCTGTGATAAGTAAGTACTGTTCACTACATTATGAAATTGCCTCATTATGATTTAAGGTTTATTTGAGTTTACCACAGTTTACATGGTATATATTTTGCAGTGATGTCACCTCATGATTCTATCGGTCTAGTCTTCAAGTGTTTGTCGAAGGGTGCAGTTGATTTTTTAGTTAAACCTATCCGGAAGAATGAACTCAAAATTCTCTGGCAGCATGTTTGGAGGAGATGCCACAGTGTGAGTTCCTCTATGTCTCTGCTTCAAATGTGATTGTGTTGTATGGAATAATGTGGAGTTTTGGCTTCAGTATTACTCCATTTATTTGGAGATTCAGTTTACCTTCCCTGGAAATTACTAATGATCAAAATTTTCCTTGTAAATTTGAAGCCTTTTAATACCAATCAAAACTTATGTTGTTTCAGTAGCGGTTTAGTTTCAGTGGAATTGAATGTCCTATTTCTGATTATATCATTGCCATTCAGTACAGTGAAAGCAATGAGCTTTATTTTTGGACTAATTTCACATTCTTTCTTAGTCTAGCGGCAGTGGCAGTGAAAGTGGAACACAGTCAAAAAAGTCTGTTAAGTCAAAAAGTAATGATGAGGCTGGGAATTATGCTGACAGCAGCGATGAGCATGATGATGAGAGCGATGATGATCTAATTATTCGTGATGGGAGTGAAAATGGCAGTGGTACTCAGGTAAGAATGTGCAAGTAGTTGTGAGTTACATAACTGAATGTTGAAAGATGAGGGGGGAGTTTTGTTACTGCAGTTATCAACCTTTTCAGCTTTTACCATCTGAGATTTAGGACATTACTGGTAGTTATCATTAAGCTTATCTGTACTCTGTCTAGAGTTCATGGACAAGAAGGGCAGCTGAAGCTGAGAGCTCTCAGCCGATGTCATCCTCGAATCAATTGCCTGATGCTCCAGATAGCACTTGTGCTCAGGCAATCCATGTAAAACCTGAAAAATGTGGGATTCGGTGGGTGTGTCAAACCGAGATAAAAGAATGTCAAGAACAGCATGAACAAGTTGGTATGCCTCGTAATATTTGGTTTGGATCATTTGTATCTTTTCTTCACTTTGTCTTTTTTGTAAAATAAAACTATGTGCCGTTCATTTTCCAGATGATGCTGCAGTAGGCAAGGAAATTGAAGCAAAAGTTAAAAGGAATCCAGTATTACAATGTGGACATCAATGTGAAAGTCTACCCACTGACCAGGTAATTGTTAAGCAGAATGGATTGCCTGATGCAGAATGTGAGCAATCTGACTGTGGAAAGTTCAAGCACCAAAATGAGAATATATCTTGCAAGGATCGAACCCTCAATGCAAATACTGCGAGTTCTAACTGTATCAATCGACAAGCTAAAAGCAGAGATTCCGATGCTCCAAGTGGCCCTTCTGATTTACCACAATTCAAAGATGGAGCATGCCATGCATCTGGAGAAATACCATCCATTGAGCTGACTCTTAAGAGGCTGCAGGGAGCAGCAGCAGCAGATGGGCGAAATGCTGCAAATGATGAGCACAATGTTTTGAGACATTCCGATTCGTCAGCTTTCTCAAAGTAAGTAGGCTACTTGCAGATTAACAACATTTCTTATTTTAACACATTTGAATTAAACTTGACTTGAAATCATTCTACTCAAGTTCCCCCTTTTCCTTTACTTTATATGCAGATACAGTACTGCATCTTCTGCTAATCAGGTATGCTCACACTCACTCAGGCAGCAAGTATAACAGATGTTACTGTTTTAATCGCTGTGAATTTACGGCATTTTGTCTCCACTTAAATCACTAGCTTGCATGTCGTGTACGGCAACTATCGTGCTACCAATGATATAATAGCAATGGCCACAGAAGGAGACTTTAATAGGAACATGACTCTTTGAGTATGTCTAATTTCGGGTACCATGATTCCAGGCTCCCACAGGAAATGTAGGAAGCTGTTCTCCACTTGATAATAGCTCTGATACAATGAAGAGAGAAACAGTGTGCACCTTTCCATCTCATACAAGTGGGATTCTTTTGAATCAGCCATCAATTGGAAGCAGCAACAAGAATGATTTGACCGCCGCTGCTAAAAGTGTTAGCCCAAAGGCAGAAGCTTTGAATGATAAGAGTGGGTCCGTTTCAGCATTTAAACACTCCCACTCTTCTTCCTTCCAACCAGTCCAGAATGCTCATATTTATTCATCTCAAGAGGTATTAACCGAAAAGGCAGATCATATTGGATTTAAAACAGCTCATTCACAATTAACAAGTTCAATTGAGGTGTTTCATGTGCAGCATCAATGTCATCTCCACCAAGTTGAGAAAGAACAGCAGCATCAGTTGCAGGAAGACCATGATACCTCACTGAAGACCATGGAACTAACTACTCCGCAATGTGGATCATCCAATGTGTTTGCCGGCCCCTCTGATTGTAATGTTATAAACTGTAGTGTAAATGGGAGTGGCTCAGGCAGTAACTATGGTAGTAATGGGCCTAATGGAAGCAGCACTGGTTTAGATGCGGATCAGGCAATCATTGAGAGTGAAAATGGAGCAGCTGGTGCAATTAGCGGGAGAAGCAGTAGTGGTGCGGATGAAGACCGGGCTGCACAAAGAGTGGCTGCCTTAACCAAATTTCGTCAGAAAAGGAAAGAAAGATGTTTTGAAAAGAGGGTAATTCACTTTTTCGTTTTCTTTCTTTGCATTAGAGCAAAAGTGTAGTTTGCAACTTTGCATAGCTACTGCATCTTGCCGGCCTCTATTAGTAATCTTAATAAATTAACGAGTTTGGTTCCAAGTAAACATCATCTTAGTATACATTATCCTTCCATTTCTGAGTTGTCCTAAGTATAATGAATGATAGGAAAGCTAAAGCATCATATCTACACCTGGCCTGAATGTGTATGATCCAACTAGGAAATTGTGTGGCAACTATAGCATTAGAGGCTCAATTTGATAGATGAAATGAATGTACTATTTAAATGGAGTGGTAGATAAAGTGGTCATTTTTTTTGGTTCTCTACCAAATGCGGGTGCTCATTTCTGTTACAGGCTCTTGCCATCTGAGTTTATATCTTGTACGAATATGAGGGGGTGGGTGGTGGGGAAAGAAAAAGGAAACTAAGCCTTCTTCTGTGGTTCTTATTTCTCAGGTTCGATACCAAAGCAGAAAAAAGTTGGCAGAACAACGACCTCGTGTCAAGGGACAGTTTGTGCGGAGAATAGTGTATGTATTCGAACTGGGAATGTAGATTTAACATTCATCATGCTTAGTACTCCTCTAAACAGTTGTCTGATTATCTCTTTGCTTCACAGGTCTGATTCTGAAGGAGGAAAAGATTGTTCGAGTAATGGCCTCGCATCTGAAGACAATTCTTCTGAGTTTTAGATAAGCCAGGCAGATTTGCAGGTTGCTAGCTTGACCCATAGCCCTTCCCCTTCCAATGAATATGAATTTATGTATATGAGAAGAGCATTGGCTATGTTTCTAGGAAAGCAATACATTCATATGAACTGATGGATTTCTATTTTTTCCTTTTGAGGGGCCAATACTCTATATATATATTGCATAAAAAAATACAGAACAAATTTTGTAACTTATATAAATACTTCAAACTGTAAGTTATCATTCCTAGAAATACTGATCTTGAATGGCAAATTTCTACATATATTAGTCATTAAGCCTTTGCAAGAAGTCAGTCTTTTGAATTTATTATGGTTTCAGTGTTTGAAGGTGATGGGTTTCGGGTTCTGGACTTCTGGTGCCTGTTAGGTTTTTGGGTATTCAGAAACGTTTGGTCAGGAACTGGTTGAGTTGGAACTTGAACGGCACGGAAAGGGTTTGGTCGGATGCCAAAAAAACTTAACGTGTAAACCTCAGCTTTACAGAAAAAGAACTTTATTACGGAAAAAGTCAAAACTGCTACCACAATTTTGGTTCTCCTTCATTGGCCTATATATATGGAAGAGAAAAAAGATGACAGCAAACAGGAAAAACAAAACATAGTTGAATGAGGAAACAGTGAAACGCACTCAACTTCAAAGTTCAAACCAAACCATGACCCTTCGTTTAGCTGTTGCTGACAAGTTTGCAGCTGCGGCCCATTAAGATTATGGTGACTTGAAAAAAGTGGATTAATTATTTTTTGGATGGAAATTGATACGACTTCATTAATAACTGGATAGAAATTTATCCGAGCCCTACCAATTTTTGTCCAAAAATTACTATTTTATCTTATCTAATTTTTACAAATTCAAGTATGCAATTGAAAAAAAAGAAATTCAAGAGTTGATTTATCTTTTCATCACAAGTTCATGGTCAAAATATCTAATAAGCCCATTTTAGAATTTGCTTGACACCTTCCTTCCTCTCAGGCTCTCACTTCCTTGAAAATTGGGCAATTCTTCTTCTTGACTCCTTTTTGACTCTTGCTTGAATAAAAGATGAAGATTATTGGTTAAGACTTGAGAAAGATTCCAACTGGCAAGAGCATTTTAATTAATCATTACTATATTACTCCATTTGTTACTATTACTTGCTGTTTCCAACTTTAAGAGAAGGTAGTAAGAAGTAAGAAAATCATTGAATATCTTGCTTAATTTGGATAGGGGTCTCTGTTTTATGGCAATGGGTCGTTTGCTTCTTTTGAATGATATTAGCGACAAGCATTGAATGGATTACAATAAATGGTAGATCAACAACCCATAATTTATTTTTTAAGAAGGAATGTGCCTTTGTTTTTCTTCATCATTTATCATATCTAACATCATGTAATATGTACTATACATTTGATCCAACATTTGAGGTTTCATGAAAATATATCGAGAGCCACTTTTTCTTCTTTCCCTATTTTGGCTTTGATTTAAAGGATATTTTGTTTTCTTTGATGAGCAAATCTAGAACCTAACAAACAAGGAGACAAATTATAATGATCTACTATAGAGTTTCATGATGACGGTGAAATACAAGCCAGCCGAAAATACAATTAAAAAGAATATGGCAAATTATACAATACACCGTCACTGGAGTTTAGCAGACTATACAAGTGGGTCCTGAAGGGTGACATGTGTTCTCTAGGGACTAAATTGAAATATTTAAAACTTAATTAATTAAAAATTTGGACATGTGTCAACTCCACAAGCGGGTTGTGGGAAGAAATTCGATGTTTCTTGTTTAAAGATATCAATTTAAGTATTATAAATGGATAAAATAGAAATTAAGAGTTATCTTTTCTCGTGAAAGGGGTTAGTCTCAGGTGCAAAGCCTTAGAGACACACTTGGTAAAAAAAAAAAAAAGAGTTTTGCTTTTTATTATTTTTATCATTTGAATCTAAATCTGAATCTGAATTTGATTTTTTTTTTATTCAAAAAAGTTTAAATGAGGAGAGGCTGCCCCAATCCGAATAAAGGCATGCCATAAGTCTCAGAGATAGTTTACAGTGGTACTTACAGATCACTCATCAATGAGAATCGTTGGCACAACTTGAATCTCAAAACTTACAAGCATAGAAGTTCAAAACCTTACCAACTCAACCCAACCTCAATTGGCAACTATATTAATTGACTCGTGCTTCAAATTAGACTTGATGTGATTACAAAATACCAACTTTTTTGTTGCACACATTTTTTTTTCACACTACTAAACACCAAACTTATATAGAAATTCGAAACAAAACTAAAGAGAAGATGAACATTTTATTATTGCAAAGCTAAAAAGGTGTAACAAGTGAACGCTTTCGGCTACTGTTGTTGCTTGTTGGGCATAGTGGATACAACGAAAACGAAAAATAATGTGATAAATGCATGAGTTTCAACCTCTCGAAACTTAAGTTGCAAGGTGCAAGTTTCAACCTATTTTATTTTTGTTTTCTTTTTTCTCTTGTTTCTCGGCTCATTAAAAAGCAAAAAAAAAAAAAAAAAAAAAAAACCAAGATAGTAGTATTAATTAATTGGAGCTACAATTCTTGTAGCTAGGTCAACTATTTTCTGACACATACGTAATAAATTGGCCCCAAAAGTCCTAAACTATGTCTTTATTATTGCCACTAATTTCAAAGGAAATAGATAGGGCACACTAGGGTTTTGGTCCCTTTATATGACCAGTATTATTAAATAGAAAAAAAAATGCCCTTTTTTTGATAAAAAAAAATGCCCGTTGATCCCATTAATGCCTAACTTTAAGGTGAAAGTGGAACAAATGAATCGTATAGAATCCAATTATATCAATTATTTTCTATAATTTAACGATAACATTTTGAATTTAACTAAAACTTTATTTCTATATATATGTTGGATCCATATCATATATATGTATATGTACAAATGCTTAAATTTTGAATTATTATAGTACTTATTATTATTATTATTCCATATAACATGCAGTTATAACAATTTTGGCCAAACATGTATATGTAGCTTTGAATTATTATACTTATTAGTAATTATTATTCCATACCACTTTATTATAACAAAATCGGTGAAACATATACAAATGTAGCTCTTACCTTTCAAAGCCAAGCACATGGGATTACCACTTTACCAATTTTAATAGATTATATTATCAATTTGCACCAAATGATGTCTTGATGTGCCAAGATTATTTAACCCACACATGAATGCATGATAATTAATTTATATCTAAGCTCCTAATCCTATATGGCTATGAGATATAAGCTTAATATAGCTTATGATTCGTTTTGAGAGACATGTTTAGACAGAAAAATCTTGGTTACCTATATATATATCATTATGATGTGATATAATTAACAATAATTATTAGTTTAATTTCACATAATAAACGGTTTGAATAAAGAAAAATATTGGATAAACGTACGGCTGGGTAGCTATGATTGATGATAATGAAGCAACCAATATTTTTCTAAGTGTCTTAGTCAAATATCCCACTCATCAACTTTAGGCTAATAGGCTTAATCAAATTATTTTAATAATAATAAAATCTCAAACTAAGTACAACAAAGAACATTTTGAAGATGAGTAATTATTTTAGGGTTTGGGTTTTTTGACAAGTGTATATGTAGCCAGTAGCCACGTTTTCTTATTGATCATAGCCTTACATGTGTTTTATCAATTTAATCACTTTGAGTTTAATCAATGGGTTTGAGTTTGGTGGAACTTTCTAGATCTATCAAATGTATAAAATACTGTTTATGTACTTTTTGGTGCACCGGCCATGGCCTTAGTATGTTGTTACTTGATTGGATTTTTGAACACGTATGGAAAATTTGCGGTGGCCTATATTAATATACTTATATACATATATATACTCTTTTTTTTTGTATTTAATTACTCGTCTTTTTATAATAAAAATTGGTTTAGTTGTGTACCAAAATTTTTTTGTTAAAAGGTAGTTCCACCCATCAAAATATCAAACTATATAGTAGTATTAATAAATATATACATATATAATTTGACCATACATAAGCTTGTTAATACACGAGACAATTTCAACAGAATTTGCTACTACTTTTTTTTTTTTTTTAAAGTTTGCTATATATATATATATTGTTTTAGGTCTGATATGTCATTGCGTTTGGAGATAAAAAAGTTGTTTTTGACCCAAAACGCAATACCAAATAATTTCTGGTTTGTGTCAAAGCTAATCTTGAACGCAAAAGCCAAGCCAACCCGAGAAGCTAATCCTTAGGCTTTCTTGCGTTTCAAAAGTTCTTTTGGACATTAAATGACTAAAATCCCCTAATTATTTTTCTCTTTCCTTTTTAATTGGCATATCCTCACTAGACATTTTGTCCTTTATCCACATTTTTTCACAGCAATACTAAACATTATTTACATTTTTCACCGCAATTTCAAAAAGCACTTTTCAAAAACACTTATTCCAAACCAAGCTTTTAGGAAACGCAACCTCAATACCAAACTAGGCCTTAATATAATTACAACTTGACCTTATTCGAGTCAGGTCAGTTTACTATCGAAATAAAACTCTTCCAATTATATTTCGTATACAATAATCGAATTTGAAACCTTACTTAAGAAGAACAAGCGCTAAGTCACTTGAAGCAAAATCACTAGTTGATAAGTGTCTTTTCTAATTATCTGGCAATTACCATGTTACCAAAAAATATCTATCAAACCCTTCTACCTTCTAATAAAAGCTCTTGTCAAAATTATTTTCCCCATATTCTTTCCATTTAAGATATAGAAAGAGTTCATATATAAGGAGAAATTATAAGGTGGGATTGACCCATCATGTCATCAATAAAACCACACTAATATGACGATAACTCAGCAATTATCTAAAATTCTATTTCAATGATATCTTAAATTTGGGACTTACCCTTTTAAGCATTGTTTATTTTAAAAGGAACTAAACATTGAGTAAAATTATGCCTAAATTTTATGAGTGGATTTGATGTGTCACAATTTTAGTAGTTAATCTTATGGCTGACGTGGTAAGACCGCCCCGTCTAACAATTTTTCATATATAAGACTTAATTTGAGAATTACCCTCATGTTTATTGCTCCAAATTTCAGTTTTCACGTGATCTACGTGAATTATTAATGACTCCATAGCCTTAGTTGCCAATATGATCGAAATTAACTCTATTTTTGGGAAATTAATTCCTCAATTTGTGCAACTTATATAGTTATAGTATTATCGTTCATATATAAACTTATGAAATTTGTTTCTTGCCCACCACTTTATGTTACACTGGAATAAAACAAGTTTAATCACACAATCTCATCCTAAATTTGAGAGCATTTTTATTGTAATGAGATTTTAGATTTGATAAATTGATTAATAGAATTAAACGTTAAATGTCTAAATCATTCCAAAATTTGAAAAGAAAATGATTATATTAATTAATGGAAATTTCGGTTTGAAAAAAAAAAACCATATTATTTGAAGCACGTTACCAAAAAAATGAAAAAAATCGGCCGGAAAAGGGAAAAAATCGCAAAATTCCTGGAGGTGGAACTTTCCTTTCCTTCCAAGCGGGGTGGTAATTAAATTCCTACGCGTTTACTTTTTATTTTGGGTGACAGTAAATTTAAAATCCAAGCGGTGATCAGCTACTGTGAAACCCACTTAAGACTGACAGATGTAACTACGTCATTGGCTTACTTATTCTGAACTGTTGATTGCGTACTGTGACCAATCAACCGATTTTTTTTTGAAACGCGTGGATCACCGTTCAGCTGTTAAATGAAAATGATCATAAATGAAAATATAAAAAAGCGTGTGGCTAGTGGGTCCCACCACCCAGGTGGCTCCCACTCAAACGTTTGACCTACCTTAACAATTTTAAATCGGACGGTGGTGATTTAAGGCTCTATGTGCCCCATACGTCACCTGCTGCGGGTGAAACAGCCACGAAAAAGGAATAAGAAAAGAAAAAAACAAAAAAGAAGCCGAAAAAGAAAGAAAGGAAAAAAAAATTTTAAAATTTTGTATTAATATTACTAAGAAAAAGACAAAGATCTGTTGTGACGACCCGGCCCGCTACCGAATCACTGTGGGACAATCAAAGGCCGCCAGGTAAGCAAAAAGGTGTTTTAAAAACAAAAAACAGGAAACAAACAAAAAACGACTGCACGGTTTCTTGCCCGTGATTTGACTTAAAACCCCTCGTTCCAAATGACGTGGCGCATTCTCATCAGCTAAGGCTTCAACGAGTTTTCCTGAGTCCGCTTACGCGTGAATATAACCCTAATATATACTATAATATAACCCTAAAAATAAAAACAATAAAATGAACGTATATAAAATCAAAACCCTGTAATAAATCTCTTCTTCTCTGCTCTGTGTTCCTCTCTTTAAATTGTTTGTTTCTACTGACTTTTTGTTTTTCGGTTTTTTTTCTTCTCTTTCTCTTTGGTTGGTATTTTCTTGGGGGGTTTCAAATTCTCTCTTTGCAGCTGATAAAGAGAAAGGGAGAAAGAAAGAGAGAGAAAGAGAAGGAAAGAGAAGGAAAGGGTGATAAAAGGAGGGAAGGATTTAACTTTCTTCTTTAATTGTAATTATTATTGAGTTATGGGTTGTTTTTGGTGCACTGGGAATTCAAGCAATCGATCGGAGAAGCCAACGAAGAAGAACAGCATCAGGAATGATAACAGCAGCAACAAGAACAAACTTAATGATCAAACACAAGCAAGTTCTGGTATTGCATTTTATTGTCAAATTCTATGATTTTCTATTTTTTTTTTGTAAAAGTAAATGCATTGTATTTGATCATGGTGTTGTTTTGATTTCTTTGTTGTTGCTTTTCAGTTTTGTTTTGTTTTTTCGTCTTTTTTTGTGTTGTATGTTCTAATTTTGAGTTTCTGTTGTTCTGGGCAATCAAAGTTTCCGATTGTAGGAATTTTTATTGTCGTTTTTCTTCTTAACCCATTTTTTTGGATTAATTTTTCATTAATTTCTTTTTTCTGGTGAGGGTTTTGCAATCAAAATGGATACTTTCTTTGTGATGGTGTTGTCTTTGTTTTTGCTTTTTTTTCTTCCCCTCTATGTTTGACATTTTCATCCTCAAGCTAATGACTTTGGAGTGTAAATTTTGGTTCTTGGAATATGGGGTTTAAGTAATTCTTTTTATCGGTTGATATGTTATTATTTGAGCAAATTGGTAGTGATTCTCTTTGATGGATTAGTGAAACTTTTGTACATTATTGGTGTATCTGTAATTATGCCATTTGTGATTTTGTTTGTTTGCATGATTGGAAAGGAAGATCCACTCTATAATCCAAAATCCTTTCTGGGTGTTCTATTTGTCATTGTTTGTTTTGTTCTTTACTTCAAATATTGATGAATGTGGTCATTCTTTTGTAAAAAATCTCTCATTGGCCTTTCCTTTTCATGGGGCCTTTTCTCATGTCCTTTTTTTTGGTTTTTTTCCCTGTGGTTTTCGGTTCATCTGGTAAAAGATGCATTGAAAGTCAGTCCATATGACAGTGTAAAGAAGGAAGAGGCAACTAAGAAGGACCAGTTATCTTTGGATGTAAAGAATTTGAATTTAAATGATGAGGTTTCCAAGGAACTGGCACAGTCATTTACCTTTGAGGAACTCGCCGCTGCAACAGGCAATTTTAGGTCAGATTGTTTCTTGGGTGAAGGAGGGTTTGGAAAAGTTTTCAAGGGATTTTTGGAGAAAACAAACCAGGTGAGTTGGAAAACTTATCATTTTATTAACAGTGTTGTTGAAAATTATTAGTATCTAATCAAACACTGGTTAATAAGTTACTTGGTTTACTAACTTAAGTGTCATAATATTTAACCTGTAGTATTCCTTGATTAAGCAGATGGTTATGTTGCTGTTATTTTTCTGATGTAGGTTGTTGCAATCAAGCAACTTGATCGTAATGGTCTCCAGGGCATTAGGGAATTCGTTGTTGAAGTATTGACTTTAAGCATGGCTGATCACCCAAATCTTGTAAAATTGATAGGTTTTTGTGCTGAGGATGACCAGAGACTACTGGTTTATGAGTACATGCCATTAGGGTCTTTGGAAAATCATTTGCATGGTAAGCAAAGCCTTCGTCCCATATCCCCGCTGGTTTCACTATTTTACTGTTTAGTCTTTAGCATCTCGACCAATTATGTTATGAACTTTCTTTTCTAATCTATAATTTCTTCCCCCTTCATGGGTTACAGATCTTCCACCTGGTGCACAACCACTTGATTGGAACACTAGGATGAAAATAGCAGCTGGTGCAGCAAGGGGCTTAGAATATTTGCATGATAAAATGAAGCCCCCTGTCATCTATCGTGACCTGAAATGCTCTAATATTTTGCTTGGTGAGGGATATCATCCAAAGCTATCTGATTTTGGCTTGGCCAAAGTGGGTCCAAGTGGGGATCAGACTCATGTTTCCACAAGGGTTATGGGAACGTATGGTTATTGTGCACCAGATTATGCAATGACGGGGCAGCTTACATTTAAATCAGATATTTACAGCTTTGGGGTTGTCCTCTTGGAACTAATTACTGGTAGGAAAGCAATCGATAATGAAAGAGATCGTTCAGAGCAAAATCTTGTTGCATGGGTAAGCTAAAAGTTTAGTCCACTTATATTAACTACTACTTTCTTATGTTTCAATCGGCTATATTTCCATTTTAAGATTGACTGTTAGGAGTCGTTGGTCTTCTGTCATCATGCTTTTTGGCGCGTCAATAATCTTTTTAAAAATTTAATTGTAATGAATGTGGTTATTATTATTATTATTTCAATTTTGCTGGAAGGACGTCCACGTTCCTGTTTTGGTATTTTCTCTTTTATAAGGCAATTCTTGGGCAAAGTTATGGTAAACATTATTTCTGTGCTGTGCCTTGTACAGCAATAAAGTAACTGGTTTTAGAAGGCAAGTTGATAATTGGGCATAGTAGTTATTGGAAGTGGTTGCTTGGATCTGTTCTAGAAATGCTTACTTGCCTATTTGCTTGCAGGCACGGCCCATGTTCAAAGACCGAAGGAATTTTTCACGTATGGTTGACCCTCTACTACAAGGTCAATATCCCATTAGAGGTCTGTACCAAGCACTTGCCATTGCTGCAATGTGCGTTCAGGAGCAGCCTAATATGCGGCCAGCTACATCAGATGTGGTTATGGCTCTGAATTACCTGGCCTCCCAGAAATATGACCCAAGCAATCCTTTGCTGAGCTCTCGGAGGAGCATTGAAGCATCAACAGTGAATAGGAATGATGATAAAGCGCCACTTGCAGCAGATCAGATTAAGAGTTTCTGAACTGGAGGACAGAAGTAGAAATAAAGTAGCGAATAGCGAATATTGTTCTGCGGTGTTAATACACAAATGCCTGGTTATCAATTTTTGCATCACAGAAGATAACTGGCATTCTTTCCTTAAATTCACATACAGAAAAAATTTCTTCCTTCTTCCCCCCCTCTCCCGCTGGCTGATGTACATCTGAGCTGGGGGTTTCTTGTATGTATGATGCTTCTTTCTAGGAACCTTTTCCCCATGATAATAATAGTTTAGCCTTATGACTCAAAGTGATGAGTTGAGTTCTTGATCCTACAAAATGAGACGGCGATTATCCGACACTCGGTTCATGAGAGCTGTACTTGGATTGTTCAAAGTGACTGAATTGTTGTCTCCATGAAGGCAACAGAGCAGCCATTGAATTTAACCAGCTATTTTTACCTACTACTTTTCCACTTGCAATTTTGTTTTGAGTTACAACTCTTCTCTTACAAATCTTGGACCCAGAAAGTCCTCTACCAGTCACGTGCAAAAATATTTCCCGCCTAAAGTCGTTAGGACCCTAACTGAACAAAGTAACTGAAACCCAAGCCTTATAAGTTACTACTTTATTATAAACTTAAGCGCCTGCCAAGAAAACATTAACGTTTTCTCAATCTTCAGCAAAATATCTCTCTCTCTTTCTGAAGCAGTTTGAAGAAAAGAAATCTCAGTATAAGATGATGAGACCTGGTCATCTTCCAGTTTCGACAGCCATGGGTGACGTAGCGAAGAAGGAAAGAGGGGCTTCTCGGTCTCGACTGTTTCCATTGGCAGAGGGTTGGATCCATGCTGTTCCTGTCATCGTCCTGCTCAGCTTCTTCTTTCTCTGGTGGATGTCTCATCCAGGTATCCTTCATTTTTTTTTTCTTCAAACTTTCAACGACCCAAGCTTTTTTTCTCTATTTCGATTTCTTTCCATATCTTGATGTGTTCTGTCTTTGGGTAAATTTCGTTTTTCAAGAACCCTTTACTAGTTTTTCTCCATTAGTTCGTTCTGTTTTTGGTTTCTTTGATGGGTAATCGTAAAGTTCAGGTTTTTACTTTGTATTAAATTTCTTAAAGATTGAAAGCTGTCCTCTGATTGGGTATAATTAGAATTTGCTTAAAGGAAAGAAAAGATTTAGATTGCTTAAAGGATCATTCTTGTTTCACGCTGTTCTCTTTTCTTTTCTTGTTCTTTCCTGCATTCATTGTTAGAAGCCAGAATTTCGTGATTTGATTTTGATAGTAGTGGAATTACTTATGAAGTTTTGCCATCTTGTTTGATTCTCGAGAAAAAGAAAAGAAAAAGGCAATGACAAAGAAGTTAACAACTTTCTTGTACCTAAAACACCAAAATTCAATGTTCACTAGTATTGTTCATATCAATTATGATAAACTTAGTCATTTTCAGTTTTTCTTAATTCTGAGCAACTTTTCTTGTTTAAAAGCAGTGCATGTGGAGATCAAGGATGGCAAAATTGTGGCTATACATGAAGTTGAGATGCCATTGCCTCTTAACCATTCTGAGATTGAAATGACCATTCTGGCATCTTCTGCTACATCACCAATTGCCTCAGTCCCACAGAATCTCACAGGGAATGGAACTGAAACAAATCTAGTGAGTAAGAGTAATTGAAGAATCATTGCTTCTGATCAGACCTAAGACTTTACTGTCAGAATTGTAATTAGAGTCTAAATAGCCCTGACATGGAATTATAGGTAGAAAAGTTTAAGGCTTTGTTATGCTGATTTTGCTTTTTGCTCTATCCAGCAATAATAAGCCAAAAAAATAGTAGTAAGGAACCATCTGCAATTGTTCTTGATTTGTTTGTATTGAAATTACACATGTTGACATCATACAAGAGAAAAGCATGAATCATGTATTATGACTCATTTCATGATTAGCAATGTGGGTCAAAAAGTTTGCTTTCCTATTCCTGTATGCTGTATTGCTTGGTCCATGGTAAAAAAAGAAAAAAAGATGAAAATCCTTAGAAAAAAATACGACCTAGGAAGATCCTTGTTTTATCTGCAATTCACTAATTTCACCCTCGCTGCAATTTCCCACCCATAAAACCATTGTATTATTTTTATCTGATGGAAGAACTTTGCAACAATCCCTCCTTGGTGACTGCAAAAGGAATTTAGATTCAATTAGTAATATCATTTTGTAATTTTCTTTTTTGACATTGTAATACAATATCATATATATGAATAGAAAAGCTATACCTTCTTCCATCGTAGATCATCCCGCTTCTTTAGTATTACAACAGCATCAATTTTCTCCGGCGAGGCCATTTTCCAACGGCAAGGACGACTGCGTATTTTCCGACGATAGTACACCCCAATTGTTTGCTTCCTAGCACGATCATACTTAATCTTGCTCATATAAAAAACAAAGGGCTTTTGGCAAGGGTGCCTTTCAACAGGCCTAGTGTTAAATGCATAGGCAGTGTAATCAGCTCTTTTGTACCAATTAAGAAAAGTTCTAGTTGGCATTTCGAGTTCTCTAGGAGACATCACTCCCCTCATGATTTGAACCACATAGCCCCAAGCGACCGTGATTGACCAAAACCGATTCGAGTCATAGCAGATGGATTGTTGCATTAGACTTGCCGAGTCCTCTTTGGCTGCTTCAAGTAGGTGTGAAATGGCACTCGGTCGTGTCATGCCGGGAAATATGGGTTCCACTACATCTAGGTGGTGAAGTGATACAAATGGAGTCACTGGATGGGCTCCAAGGAGGCCTAATAGCTCTCCATACACATCATACTGTAACAAGCATTAGAAAGAAAAATACACAATTTACCCTGCTTTCTGAGTTCTTAATGAAAGATCAAGAAAGATGAGATTCAAATCTTACTAGTTATAAATGGGCAAAACCCTTTTTGAGCCCCTAAATTTGTACGAATTTGACGTTGTGCCCCCTAAACTTTAATTTTGGACATTTTGCCTCTTGAACTTTCAATTTGAAGCCATTTTAGTTCCTCTCAAACGATATTGCCACGAGACATTTTTGGTTCGACGTGGCATTGCCATGTCAGCAATACCTTTTGAAAGCGATAAAATGGTTACAAATTGCAAGTTTAAGGGGCAAAACGTCCAAAATTAAAGTTTAGGGGGCAAAACGTCAAAATCGAACAAGTGTAGGGGGCAAAAAGGGCATTAAGCCGTTATAAATGGGCATAACGTCTGTTTACCCTGTAAACTTTCACAATATGGACATGTTTCTTCCTAAAACTTTTAATTTGGAATTTTCATCCCCTAAACTATGAAAATCGAGACAATTTCTCCCCTGAACTTTTAATTTGGAACATTAATCTCCTAAACTATCAAAATCGAGACAATTCCCCCCGGCCATTAACAATTCCATTAAGAGCCATGTCAGCATTTTTGGGCCACTTAACGGAATCGTTGACGGCAGGGCAAGGGAAATTGTTCTGATTTTAATAGTTTAGGGAGTGGAAATTCCAAATTTAAAAGTTTAGGTGGAAATGTCCGTTGTGTAAAAGTTTAGGGGGATAAATGGGCATTAAGCCGTTATAAATGTTTGATGATTCTCATAATTTTTGTGCTAATTTTGAAAAACAGGGGAAGTTTTTTTTACCTGATGGAAGCCAAGTTCCCTGGTGAGAGGAACTCCAAGCTCAGCCATGCAAGCCTGCATCCTATCATCACTGCCATATAATGCTGGATATCGCTGAATACACCGATCCTGCATCTTTGCCAATTCTTGTGCCAATGGATAGCTTATAGCAAATCCACCCCCTCCAAATGCCATAGCATACGAAAAGAATATGTTCTGAATATGACTCTCTGATGCACTCCCAACATAATAAAACTGTGTATGATCATATTTTGAAAGAACCCTTACCACATTATCTGCAATAAAAACAGTGTCATCATCCCCCATTACAAACCACCTTATATCCTTCAATCCAAGCTTTAGTGTTTCCGAAACAATCCTTGAAATCCTCAATGCTGATCGAGACCCCTGTTTATTTGTGTACTTAAACTTGGAAGTGTCGTCGGAAACCCGAATCTCCGGTAGCCCTTCATATCTATTTGTGGCGACTTTCCTGTCTACCCAAACTACCCCTCTGGTCTCTTTAGGCCTCCACCATGCTTTTATGTACTGTTTTCTGATGTTCCATAATTTTGACGAAGCTGCAATTCCAAAAGCAATGTGTTTGAGCTCTGTGTCGTATCGTTGGTAGTTTGGGAGTGGTTGATCAAGATCAACACGACGGTCTTGTCGCTTTTCTTGTAGTACTACTGATTTTTCAATTTTTTTGGAAGAATCGTTAAAGGGTACTGTTGTTTCAATTTTTGTAGAGAGATTGGGTATATCAGGAGCTGATTCCTTTTGGTCATTGTTGCTTAAGAGGACATTTGAGTAAAGAATGTAAAGTAAAGCCATGGCTATGAAGAGATATATGACTAATCCTCTTAAGCTACTTTGTGGCGTGCGTTGCTGGTGAGAGATCATTTCTCATTTGTTGCTAAGCTGTGAAAAAAAAAAAACTTTCTAACAATTAATGTCCTGAGTAAGTGTTTTTTTTCTTCTTTCAGATGTTGTTGTTCTAATGTTGTTCTTGTTCCTGTTGTTTTTCTTGTTCTGCTCGTGTTACATGTGTTGCTGTTGATGTTTCCCATGTTTTCGGTTCAAAGTATGGAGAATGTGAAGGATTGTTAGAGAAACCTGCTTGGACTGAGAATTATCAGGCTGGTTTTGAGTTGATTTGTTATGAAATCGATCGAAGTTTTTTTGGCCAGAGAAATGGATGAAAGTTGAATGCGGGATTTTCTCACATATATATGGTCCTAAGCCCATTAAGGGACCAAACCAACTCAACTCAACTTCTATGCTTTTTCAAAAAGCCCAAGTCCCAATGATGAAAAATGGGTTTAATGTGGGTTTATTCGGCTTGGGTGTTAATGAATTTTTAATCAGGCTTTGGGTGTCAACGAATGTTTAAATGGAATTGGGCATCTGGAGAGGGAAAGTGAAATAAAACATAGACATTTTATAGCCGTTGGATTGTCTTGAAAAAGATCAGTAGAGAGATTCTTGCTCTAATCGGAATTAGCCATATTAAGTACTCCCTCTGTCCCTAATTATAAGTCCCTTTTTGCTCAACCAACACCAAACTTTGACTATTATTTATAAAAAATTTATAAAGCAAAATAATTTTTAAAAATAACACTTATAAACTTTGAATTACAGACTTTTCAACACATATTTTTTTAAATTAAATTTTACATATTTTTTTATAAATAATTGGTCAAAATTGAGTATTGATTAACCAAAAATGGATTTATAATTAGGGACAGATGGAGTATCAACCTCATAGGCTCATACTACGATAAAAAATAGAAATGAATGGTCAATATGGTTAATGGTCTCTATCTCGATGAGGGTGAAAATATAAATTTAACTTATTATACTTAATTTCTGTTCAAAGAGATTGATTTCAGTCCAATAAGACTTTGGGATATAGTAATAATAATTAGTTAGACAATTTAAACACACTTTTTAGCTAGGCATGGGAAAAAGAAAACATAAATAAATTATTCATGTTATCAATCTTAAAATTATTGAAAACAATTTACTAATATTAGAGTTTAGAGATTCCTTAAGATTTCTTTTGGAGTAAAATTAATGCAATTCAAAGGTCATTAATAGTTGTGGGACAAAGAAGGCTGTGGTTGGGAGCAATTAGATTTCAACTCAAGAAGGCCCCTAAGTTAAAGATGATGTATTGAATTAGAACATGAGCACGTGAACAATAAATATGCTCAAAATTACTCCCATTTCATGCCAAGCATAGTTAGCTAATTTTGCATATATAAATTCTCCCCCAAAATAATTAAAACTTTTCCATACTTAGGACTTAATTAGGAGTGCTTTTTAATAGTAGTTTTCATAAATTAATTAAGTGATAAATTGAATTATTATCTCCTTCAATTGAAAGCAACAACTGAACCACAAACAATTCAGATAGTGGCTCTCATTTCTTTAGGGAACAAAAAAAATCTCTCTATTTTGGTGATGAGTGAGAAGTTATATGGACCATGCAAAAATCTTATAAGTCATTAAATTTTTTTCCAAAATAATAAGCAAAAGATCATTGTTAGAGGTTTCCTAATCAAATACCTAGAATATATTGTACTTTAAACACATAATTATTATTAATTATGTAGATGTATGATTTCTATCCATAAAGATATATATACTTTCATATCATCAAAATACAGGTTTACAACTTGTGAGAAGAAACCCATGAAAGAAATGCTTTTGTTTGTATGAAATGAACAACACATAGAATGGAGAACATGATTCTCATGTTTAGGGTTTTCTTTATTATTATTTTTTTCTCCCTTCTTCCCCAAGAAGAGAGGGAGGGCAAATAAAAAGGCGAAAACAAAATGAAAGAGAGGGGAATCGGTAGGACCAGACAAGCAAAAGGATCAATCTATCTTGAATCTTGAATAATATTTGGGCCTACTAAGAAAAGGGCAACACTTTGTGCAACAGGGAGTGTGGTGAATATGACCTCCCACGCCCACAAAGAAAATATTTATCAACATTAATCTGCCGTGAGTAGATAAGGTAGTAGATTACCAAAAAAGTTTCTTCACATGTCTCTGGTCCTACCACATGTGGGGGATACTATACAAAAAATATTTACTGATCATATATTTACTCATTAGATTAAATATTTAATCTATAATTTGCTTTTTTTTTTGGTAATTAAAAGTTTAGGTGAGGGGAGGCTGCTCAGTCCAGGGTGATCAGGACATGCCACAGGCCTCAAAGAGGGTTTACAGTGGTACTTACAGATCACCCACCAACGAAGACCGTTGGTATGACTCGAACCCCAAACTTTACAAGCAGAACTCCAAAGCCTTATCAACTCAACCAATCTCAATTGGCTAATTTATAATTTGATGCCAAAATAAGAAATGGTTCATGTTATAAAAGGGTACGTTCAATATGAAGATGATGATATAAAATATTCATCTAATTTACATCAAACACACTCGAATTTTTATTTTTATTTTTATAAATATGTATTCATTTATCCAGTAGCAGGAATAAGGATTGCTGGTAATTAAAAACTAAAATACAAACGAGTTTAGTTGTTCTCAAAAGAAAACAACTATTATTAGTAAAGTAACCTGAACATAATTGGGCTAGATTGGGCATGTGCAGTGATTGAGTCGTCGATGACTATATGATGAGAATTATTGTACTACTTGATGTAAGTTGCTTCTACAACTTTTTTTTTTCCGGTAAAGAGTGTGGTTATCTTTGTGGTTCGAATCTATATAGTATATATGAATAAAGTGGAACAAAAGTAAACGCAAAAAGTTCTTAAAGAATTTTTAATAACTAGCACAAAATCACCATTTATGTACAAGGAAAATGGTGGATATTCACCTCAAACTGCCATCCCTGGCATCCACCTCTCTCAAAATTCTAAATAGGGACCATTTTACCCTGTTATGAATAGTGGGAGAGAGGGAGTTGGGTGATATTTTGAGGTACCCTTATAATTATCTATTTATATCTATATATATGGGAACCACTACCATATATACTATATGCATATTATATGTACTCAGAAAATGTTCTTATTTCAATTGTTTAAACTTACCTATCCATTGGATTTGTTTGTACGGTATATATTTCGATTTGATCATTTGCCTTTGATAAAAAGAACAAACTGAAGTATTATGTTTTGTTTTCAAATTAATTGTTTTGAATTAAATGGACCTACATACTAGATATACTCTAGATTCTGTTGTCATAAGAAATAGGATACATTCTATTTGCAAAAAGCATTGAAAATCAATGTTAAGCTTGTTTTGCACCTCATATTTTATGGATTAATTCCATGATATTAGTATTATATTTTCCTAAAAAAAGGCTTAATATACTTTTCACCCTTGAACTTTCCACAAATGACCAAATAAGTCCTTGAACTTCAATTTAGACCAATTACACCCTTGAACTCTCAAATTTGGCAAGATAACATGGACAACACCCTAATGGAGCCATTAGGAAATGCCACAATAGCATGGCACGTGGATAGAAAATGCCATATTGGCATGCCACATGGACTGAAAATGCCATGTCAGTAAAGGCAGAAAATGCCACATTAACATACTGTGTTAGACTATTCACACGGGACCACTCCACGTTTTAGTCAAGCTGATGTGGCATTTCCTAACAGCTCCGGGTTGATTTGGCCAAATTGGAGAGTTCAGGGGTGCAATTGACCAAAATTAAAGTTCAATGGCTTATTTGGTTGTTTGCGGAAAGTTCAGGGATGAAAAGGTGTATTAAAACAACATGGATTAATATCAAAGTTCAGGGGTGAAAGAGACTTGAATTTTATATATAGAAACTGTTGATCTTTTTTTTCTAAAAGAGTTCATGTGTTCAAGAAAAGTTACCCTTTAAAGCTTTCTCTTTAAATCAATGCCATGCATGGCAGCAATATATGGATTAATCATAGTTTTATGATTGCAAACAAAAAGTAAAACGGATAAACAAAAGCTAGAAAAAGAAATTTCAAAGTTAGGAATTCAGCATATATAGATATAGCTAAGATGATCCTTCACAGTCATCCCTCTTAACTCTAACTTTGATGCTTGCTGATGATCAGTTTCAATCAAATCATTTGATGACAAAAATTTGTTTATCATCCGCCGAACCTCTCCACATCTGCCAACTATGCCACGTGTCCAATTTGGACGCCTCTAAAATTGTATCAAAACCGGCCATTTTTCTCTAACTTGTCACTCATCACTCATCACATCCCTTCTTTATATTGCCAATTTCATTGTCATCTTCACTTCTACAATTTGCAGTTATAAGTTCAAAAAAGATATTTCCTTACTTTGGGTATTATGAATTATCCTTAAAATATAAAGAAAAAGAGTAAATTTTTGGCTGCTTATATATTTGTGAGAGAGACACCAAGATACAAGGAAGGCATTGGTCGGGATTCTATTGTGTTTTGTCTCTCTGCAACTCTCAACGTGCTTCTTCAGTATAATTTGCTCCTCTGTTTCTGTTTGATTCTGCTTTTTTTTTTTGGCTCTCTTTTTTTGGGGTTTTTAATATCTTCTTCTTCTTTTTTGTTGCCAAGTGCCAACCCATTTCCAGACTGTAAATACCACCCAACCAGACAGGGGATCGAGATATTAAGGTGAGTGATTTTTTTTTTTCTGATATAAAAGAAAAAAACAATCTTATTATGTTTTGTTCCAAACCCATTTTTAAGACAGAAAAAGAAAATATATCTAATTTCATGATTGAGTTATAGGGATACGAGCTAAAATGGCAAGAACATGTGAAATTCAGGTCTAGAGGGATGGGAAGCCGAAACCCTTTTTCGACAATCATTCTCACATATACTTTTTTCCTTTTTGATTTCCATTAAAAAGTAGTTTCTCTTCCATTATCTTCTCGTCTCCTTTCTTCCTAGTTATCTGTCTCTCCCTGTTATTATCTCTAACCCTCCATTTCTTTATTCTTCAATTTAACCTGGAGCTTTGGTTTTTTGCTCAAAGTGAGAAACGTCAGCTGTTTTATATATATATATATATACCTTTTTTGCAGAGTTTCTTTAACCAAGCAAAACAACTAAGATATCATTTCTGAAAGTTCTGGCTGCTTCAAACACTTCAGGTAATTTGCTCTTTCTATATTCTTTTCTTTTTTGGTATTCAAATTGTTCTGTAAAAGATTTGTCATTTTAGTTGTCAGTAGCTTGCTAGCTATAGCTAGCTAGAGAAATACTACTATTATATCCACAAAAAGTTTTCTCAAATAGAATTTTCTGGTCTCAATCTCTAAATTGCATGATTTTGAATCAAATTGCACAGAAAATTCTTGGTTTTTTGTTATTTAACTTTTTTTATGGGCAGAAATAATAACTTGGGAGACTTTGGCAAGCTACTGATTGTTTTTTTTTTCAGTGCCTAATTGGCCTAATTTTCCAGCTCCAAAAAGGCAAAAACATGAAACATTTCCCACCTAACCTCTTCCTTCATGACCAAACTACCCAAAGAAATATGAGGTTCTCTTTCACTTTGGCATATTGCAATTATCAAAATTAAAAGAGTCTAATTACATTGCTTATATGAATAATGCAAGCTGAAATGACTTGGAGGCCCTTTATAATAATGCTTTAATTACCACCTCAAATTCTCATAAAACACTACTATTCATTTCCAAAACATCTCTCTACAAGCTCCTAGTCTTGTTCATTTCAATGTCCCACCATTGATGTCGAAAATGAAACACTGGCATATGAGACATGGATTGAGATGAACCCATAAATTTCAACTGTTTTTCAAGTATTGGGTTCTTTTCATTTTTTATTCTTCCTTTCCCCACTATGAAATATTGCATGGCTATTATGAATGGTTTTGGGTCTTTTTTTTTTTTTTTTTCCAATTATGCATGAATTGACTAGACAATGTAATCTATCTAAAACATAGATTTTTCTTTTTCAATTTTATTATTATTGTCATTAATTTTGAACTTATATGCAGAGATATGGACCCAACAGACAAGTCACCTAAGCAATCAACCATGATCCCACCATTGCCAAGGGACTCTAGGGGATCACTTGAGGTGTTTAATCCTTCAACTTTCTCAACCCGGCCCGTTAACCCAGCATTTCGGACCTCACAACCCACGTGGCCGGCCTTTGAAGAGCCACGTGGCAGCCAAGAACCCGACCCGTCCTCCAATTCGGGTCGGGTCGAAGAGATAATTACCACATCATGGATGGCACTCAAGGAACCATCATCAGCTCCATCTCCATCACCGTCTTCACTATTGTCATCACCACTTGTTCATAAGATCAATCCTAATGATAATCATGGCGGAACCGCGAGCCCGAAGCCTTCGGATGAAGCTGGAGTGGCTGCAAAGAGGGCTGCAGAATGGGGGCTAGTGCTAAAAACTGATGATGAGACTGGTAAACCGCAAGGAGTAGTTGTTAGGAATTCGGGTGGGGATGACCCGAATGCCAAACCGGGTACTTCTCGTAGGAACTCCAATAACTCGGTTCGGAGCTCCGATGAATTATCAGACAATGAATATAGCAAGGAGAGAGGGTTCCCTAGAGTATCAGAGGATTTGAAGGATGCATTGTCAACATTTCAGCAAACATTTGTTGTTTCGGATGCTACCAAACCCGATTACCCGATCCTGTATGCAAGTGCCGGGTTTTTCAGGATGACTGGATATACTTCTAAAGAGGTCATAGGGAGGAACTGGTAAGAAAATTGTAATCCATTCTTTCCATTCTTGAATTATGTTTGTGCCATCAGTCATTAATTTTTTACTAGTGCTAGTATGATCTTGATAACGGTAATAACGGTCATGGAAGGGTAAAATTGACATTTTGATGTTGGGTGGGTGGGGGAATGGGGGATCCAGTCGGTTCTTACAGGGTGCGGGTACGGACCCGGAAGACGTGGCGAAGATTAGGGAGTCATTGCAGTCAGGGACAAATTATTGTGGGAGATTGTTGAATTACAAGAAAGATGGGACTCCCTTTTGGAATCTTCTTACTATTGCACCCATCAAGGACGAAAATGGAAAAGTCCTAAAATTTATCGGGTTAGTTTCCCTTTTATCCTTTTTAAAATTTTGTAGTTTTCGTATTAAATAAATTTTTTTTGTTCAATTAAGGACGTTAATAATTAAAATACGATTTTAACGTGAAGTTTAGCCCCAAATAAATTTTGGGTAATTATTTGATATACCGGCGGTATAAATTTTGGACTCCACAACATGTCCATTTTTTGAATTAATTAAGTTTTAAATATTTCAATCTAGTCCCTAGAGGACACGTGTCACCCTACAGGACCCGCTTGTGTAGTCTGGTAAACTCCATCGCCAGTGTATTGTATAATTTGCCATAAATTTTTTATTTATTTTATGGGTAGATATGGACTTCTAAACATTAATTACGGTAGGACTTTAGAATGAATATGTGATTATGTATATAATTTAGTCTCGAATCCGTGACAACTCCCACGAAGTCAAGTCTATAAAATCATCACTCTGTGTGATGAATAGAATAGAACCCTGTGGCCGTAAGGCTGTGACCCTCATCATCATATATGTCCCTAAAAACTTCCAAAATCTTGAAAAAAATTTGACATGGGACGTGTTCCTCAAAGGACAGAAATCATGAAAAACCTAAAGAGATTAGCCTTGCCCTTGTCAGGGGTATTTGTCCTAAAAACATGGGCACATGACATGATGATAATTCAGAAGAACAAAAATTGATATAAAGCAATAAGGGGAAAAAAAGGAAGGGAAATTATGCTCATTGTCTTTGTCTTGAAGATGTCACATCGGATTATTGGCAGAGTTTTATTGGGTGCGATTGCCTTTGCCAACTGGGTGGGCTGGCTCACATGTAATCCTTGTCACCCACAATTGATTCAATTCTTGATGGTGATGGTATGTGGGGGCTGCTTTCCAACCGTCCGATTAGTGATGGATGGTGATGGGATTGAATGTATACATACATACATGGTTAAGAACAATTGTATGATTTGTCAAAGTGGGATTTGTTTGTTTTAAATTTTTGTTTTTTGGAATTTCTTAGTTTGTTTTTGATGAAAGAAATCAAAAAATGATTTGGCAATGGCAGAATGCAAGTGGAAGTGAGCAAGCATACAGAAGGGGCCAAGGAAAAGATGTTGCGGCCCAATGGATTGCCCGAGTCTTTGATTCGATACGATGGTATTTATTCTACCACTTTTCCTCTCCTTTTTTTCTTTTGTAATTTTGGATTGGGTTGGGCTACCAAAAATAGTTATACCCACTATGATATTTCCCCTTTTTGCATCAATTATTCTATTCTGGATAACACAGTAACAAGGAATACATTATCTTTTTCTTTATCCTTTTACACATTTGAATTAACTTTTTGCTAACAATTATGTATGTGTTATTGTGTTTGGGTTTATGTACAAATCATTATCTAATTTTATCCTATTTTAATTTTAATATGTCAATGGGGTTGACCAAAGTGATAAGGGCTTAGTAATTAGGTTCAACCCTTCACAAGTCTTTATTAGTAGGCAACAAGTGATTGATTCGAATGATTCGAATGGTTCGATGCTTGTTAAGGTTTTGAAATTCGAATCTTGTGAATGGAATAATCATTGCTGAGAGAGTTTTACCTATCGGATAAGGTTAACTTGTAAATATATATTAAAAAAACATAGTTTCTAAACATTTTTGTTAACTAGTACATGAATTATGGACAAGAATTGCTAATTAATTAATTATTATACATGTAACATGCATATAATGTAAGCTTAAAATTTGGCATTTTTTGAGATGTCAAAATTTCTCTTTGATTCATAAACTTAGCAGAACAGTAGATATCAGAAATGAAGAATAAAATGTTAGTTTCAATTTTCAAGCCAGTAATGAATATCAGAAAAGGACCTCATTCATGTTAATGTACTATTCAAACGATTTTGAGCAAAAAGCACTTTGAAATATGTTATTGCAGCCCGGCAAAAGGACATGGCAACCAGTTCAGTAACAGAACTTCTGGAAGCAGTGAAGAAACCTCGTTCACTCAGTGAATCCAGAAATCATCCTTTCATCATAAAACCAGGTGGTGGAGAAGAAGATGGAGTGGCGACTATGGCGGCCAGGCGAAACTCAGAAAACGTTCCTCCACATAGAAGGAACTCAAACTCAAATGGGGGCTCTAGACTTTCAATGGAACGTATAAGTGAAGTGCCAGAAAAGAAACAGAGAAGATCAAGTCGTCTTTCTTTCATGAAGTATATTATAATAATTCATATTCACTTCTCAATTTGAATTGGTATTTTTTTTTTATCAAATTAAAGCCTCCATTATTATTTTACATTTTGTTTCTCCTCTTCATGGGTTTTAGGCTTTCAAGGAAAAGTCAGTCCATTACTGAAAGCTTTGATAATAGTCTGCTGGTGGATGCGGATGAAGATGAGAGTGATTATGATGATGAAAGGCCAGATAGTGTTGATGACAAAGTTAGACAGAAGGAAATGAGAAAGGGTATTGATCTTGCCACCACACTTGAACGTATTGAGAAGAACTTTGTTATTACTGATCCTAGGCTGCCTGATAATCCCATTGTAAGTCTTCTAATTCCCTGCTAAATTGTTCCTAAGTACATTTAATTTATGGTTATCATGCAAATTAGTAATTTTTGTGATTTTTTAATTTTTTTTTCCAGATCTTTGCATCTGATAGCTTCTTGGAGCTGACAGAGTATAGTCGTGAAGAAATCTTAGGCAGAAATTGCAGGTTTGCCTTAATTTTGCTTTACTTAACTAATCATAATTAAGATGAAAGTTTAAGTATTAGACATATCCTTGAAGTTTATGCATTCTTTTAATATAATATAACAAGCAGCAATTTTATCGAGTTAAGCTTATTTTGGCTAGAATCATGGTGAACATTACAACATATTGAGTTTTATCGAAATTATCTCACTTCATTTAATCTGTGAGAATGTAAACTGCTTTTAGGTTTCTCCAAGGCCCTGAAACTGATCCAGCTACTGTGAGGAAGATTAGAGAGGCAATAGATAACCAGACAGAAGTAACCGTGCAGCTCATCAACTACACCAAGAGCGGTATGCTTAATATATTGCAAATTCTAGATTTGAGTCTCGGTTTTTAAATAATGCCTAGTCTTCAATTTTCTGATTTATGTCATGCATCATGCATGCAATGTTCTTGTCTTGGTTCAAAGTTAAGAAGCCTATGCATCATTAATTCATTATTTGCAGAGGAAATAGGAAAAACTTTATCCTCAAGCTTCTAATCCTATTGCTTCTCTTTTTCTGGATTATAATATTCTTTGTTTAATTATTCAAAAGCCTTTTTGTATGAATTTCAGGCAAGAAGTTCTGGAACTTGTTCCATCTACAGCCTATGCGTGACCAGAAGGTAAAATCCTCAAATAGTTTTCCTGCTATGTAACTCCTTAGTTAAGCAGATCATCAAATTTCAGCTTACATATATATGACTTCTAGACTGAGGAAGAAAATGCTTTCTGATATTCTCTTTTTTGGGGGGGATCTATGAACAGGGAGAAGTTCAGTATTTTATTGGGGTGCAGCTAGATGGCAGTGCTAAAGTTGATCCTGTTCAAAACAAGATTCCAGATATTACTGCACAAGAGAGTGAAAACCTGGTATCAACTCCTTAATTTCTCCATCTTCTCATTATTTCCTTTTTTTTTTCTTTTCCACTACCCATTTATTTCAAAAATCTTTAATTAGTTGAAACTTTGTTGGCTTGTTGTTGTGACAAAATACGTAAATCCTGCTTTCAGGTTAAAAAAACTGCAGAAAATGTTGATGAAGCAGTGAGGGAACTTCCAGATGCCAATATGGTAAGTGTTAATCCACTTTCTCCTGGAAAACCTTTGTCATACAAGAATCTTACAACAAATTTCACCATTTGCAGAAACCAGAAGATTTGTGGATGAATCATTCCAAGGTGGTTCACCCTAAACCTCACAGGAAGGACAGTCCCTCTTGGAAAGCTATTCAAAAGGTATTATTCTTTGTATATACATACCTGAGTCATAAGTTATTATAGAAAATTTCAGAGAAGAATAGAAAGAACAGATATTTCATTGTCATTCTCCATCATATGGCTCTTGTAATGTGTAGATTCTGGACAGTGGAGAAAAGATAGGTCTACAACATTTTAAGCCTGTAAAACCATTGGGATCAGGTGACACCGGCAGGTTTGTCTAATTCTTCTGCTCCTTTTCACACTAAATTTTGCATTATAATGCATGTACTTATGATAACAGTACAAGTTTTTATATCAGCAATTTTTTTTTTCTTTCGGTAGTGTACATTTGGTGGAGCTATGTGAAACTGGCCTGTACTTTGCCATGAAAGCTATGGATAAAGGTGTTATGCTAAACCGGAACAAGGTATCTGAAATTGCATTGAATATGAGCATTGACACCTTGTTCTTTTCCCTGCATTTCCCATAGTTTCATTTTTTTTTTGCTTGTATGAAAGGAATTCTTCATTTTTATTTGTATGATCTTCCTTTGCTGTAGGTACATAGAGCTTGTGCAGAAAGAGAAATTCTTGACATGTTGGACCACCCTTTCCTTCCAGCACTATATGCATCATTTCAGGTTAGAAAGCTGATATGTGATGTATGTTTGTTTTAACAAGATTAGCTAAATAATTGCTAGATCGTCGTCTTTCTTGACATACTTAATGTAGATGGAGACATCAGAATTCTGACTTTCAGATGCTTAATTTGCAGACTAAAACACATATTTGTCTAATTACGGATTACTGTCCTGGTGGGGAACTTTTCCTGCTTTTGGACAGACAACCAATGAAGGTCATGAAGGAAGATGCAGTAAGGTGATTATCATTTAATTATAAACAATTTGCCTATAATCATGATATACCTTCATTTAATTATAAACAATTAGCCAAGTCTGAGTTTGTACTAACCGGAAAGTCTTATGAATGTAGATTTTATGCTGCTGAGGTTATTGTTGCACTGGAGTACCTTCACTGTCAAGGTTTGCTTAAAGTCAATTACTTAATAATATCCTTTAATCTCAGTTAATCTAGTATTACTAATTTAGTGATCAATCCGAATGACTCATTCTCTTGCTCCTTCTTGCAGGAATCATATACAGAGATTTAAAGCCTGAAAATGTTCTAATCCAAGGCAATGGACATGTGGCCTTGACCGATTTTGATTTATCTTGCTTGACATCTTGCAAACCACAGGTATCTAATAATATCCTCTTGCCATGCCCTAACCATTCTCTTCACAAGAGTAATGAAGTTATGACAGAATAACCTGATAAATGTTTGCCGTGTTTATAGCTGCTACTCCCAGCTCCTGATGAAAAGAAAAAACGCAACAGAAGCCAGCAGAACCCAATCTTTATGGCTGAACCTATGCGTGCGTCAAATTCTTTTGTAGGAACTGAAGAGTACATTGCTCCGGTTAGTTTATACTTCAAAACTATGTAGATTTTCATTTCATTGCCCAGAGATAGAAGGAACCTGTTAACATCTACACATTTTGACTTGGCCTACAAGAAAACATATCATCAAATAAAAACATACAACATTAAAGAATATAGAAACATCAAGGGCACTAGCTGTCAAATAGTGCCCTGTTACCAGGGTCATTTGCAAACCATGATAAGCCACTCATTCTTATTGTTCTAGCCTGAAATGCAGAGCAATTACTAAAGATTTTCTGTTGTTTTTCTATTGTAACGCCCATTCTTGTCTTGTTCTTTGCAGGAAATTATTTCTGGGGCAGGCCATACTAGTGCAGTGGACTGGTGGGCTCTAGGTAATTTTGTTTTCTCCTAAAGCAAGCAATACCACAATTCCAAAAGTGCATGTTTTCACAAGTTTCCTACTGAAATGATGGTTTTTGGTTGTACAATTTATTTTCATGTGCAGATAAAGTGACTGAAAAAGAATAAGCAAGAAAGAACAGAAACAGAAGATATTCATTTTGTTTTAGTAGTTCTTTATTAACGATCAAATATAATTAGATATATGAAACATTATAGATTCAAAAGTTAATGCAGAAGATTTACTAAATATTTTAACTTATTCCACATTGTTCTTTTTTCTCAATATTTCAGGCATTCTTCTCTATGAAATGCTTTATGGATATACACCATTCAGGGGAAAGACAAGACAGAAAACATTTGCCAATATTCTTCAGAAAGATCTTAAATTTCCACGAAGTGTACAAGTAAATTCTCCTGTCTTCAAATCTAGTTTCATTTATATATCACTATTAATATGCATGGAAATTAAAGTTTTTGGATGAATGCAGGTAAGTATACATGCAAAGCAGTTAATGTTCCGCTTATTACATAGAGATCCCAAGAACAGATTAGGTTCGCGTGAAGGAGCCAGTGAAATTAAGAAACATCCATTCTTCAAAGGTGTAAATTGGGCCCTGGTTCGATGCATGGTAAAATTCCAAAACATTAAACTCCATCAAGTTTAAGTAAATTTGTTGCTTCATTTAAATTGATGATTATATCTTCAGTAAATTTCTGTCTCTGTCTTTCTTTTCAACTGATATGGTTAATTATAACACATTGTAACTCCATTTTCTTAATGCCCCAGAATCCCCCTGAGCTTGAAGTCCCTCTTTTTGCTACTGAAGCTGGGAAAGAAGACAACAAAGTTGTAGACCCTGAACTACAAGATTTACAGATTAATGTTTTCTGAGAGAAGTTGAACTTTCTATGTTATTTTTTGAGGATTCTCCATGAAAAGCTCTGGCAATGTCATCAACAAGCAGCCGAGACAGGTTTTTTTGATTGTGTTTGTGTTTCAGTAAAGTATGCATAAATATATTATGTAATAGTCTTTCTTTCTTTTTTCTTTTTTGGTTTAACGATATGCAGAGTGTAATTTTCTGTAATTTATGTTGATTGATTAATAAGAAGAATTAGTTTGTTCCAATCTTGATGTCTTGATCTTTCCCTTGTGGCCCATCTGTTGCCCATATTTTACAGACATCACTTTCCATCATGTCCCTTATTTTGATGACACTAGTTTTTATGGTGAAAATGACAATATAATAAAACTCTAACTGATACAACAAGTAAGATCTGAATTATTTCTCCTCTAATAAATCCCAAGTATTGCCATTTGCTACCCAACTAGTATATGTTACAAATCAATAAATATCATGTACAACACAAAAATATGACTAAAGTAAACTCATACAGTTTAAACTTGCCAACTTCCTGTCCATAAACCTCCTGCCTAGTGGCCACCACCTAAAAGCTCACTGCATAAATTTTGGGTGTGGAGACTAACTGGTTCATCGGCCATTGGGCCGGTGTCAATCGCACCGTTCTACTGAACGCATCATACATGTCCCAAGTGAAATTATGACTGACATGCTCATTCACCCACTTTTTATCTTACTTTTCTTCCTTTTTTCACTTGTAAAAGCATAGAAATATTGAGATTATTCAATACTATACACATTTATATACCCAATGTTTAGTGCATGGTTTCAGGGGTGAAATGCCAATGTTTTTGTGTGTGTTTGGTTCCATGTGCAAGCCATTTTGCACAAGAACCAGGAAGCTGCAAGCTAAGGGCAATCATATATAAAACTTGATACAGTGACCTAATAAAGATGAAATTCATGTTGGGTGGGACTTGGGAAGTCTGACAGTTAGCCATGCATGTCTTTTTTGACCTGTCTGGTGTAAATTGTAAAGAAGATATGATCTTTTTTTTTTTTGCTAGCATGAAACAGCATGGTCAATCAGACTTAATTTTGACATAACATAACATATATATTCAACTTGCTAACAAAGGAAAATGGGAACTAATGAATTGAATGTGGGATATAGACATCGTTTTTGTAATGCACCAAAAATGGTCCAAATCCAATCATTTAAAATTCATTTTTTAGAATTATTGTTATGTAGAGTGTAGAATTTATTCAAATGCCTACAAAACTGTACCAGAGACGGTGGTTCATATTGCCTATTGGCAATGGCAAGGCAAGGGGCAAAGGGCAAAGGGCCCATGCTCAAATTTTGCCTTCAATATCAATCCCCATCAGAAAAAGTTCATTTACTACATACTTCTAAAACTCCAAAATACTCTTCAAAAATGTCCAAAATTTCTCATTACCTCTCAACATTAAGCTATAATCTTTCAATCATGGCATCAAGATGATTGATTTGGCAAACTCTTTGTTTAATTTAATGGAGTAATGAAAAAAGAAATAAAATGTTATACTATACTACTAGTATTTCTGATTTCTTTCTTATGAGTTATGTCCAAATGAATGGGTATTGGCAATTGGGGCTATGGGCCATAAAACCAATCAATCAGAGAGAAGAAGTCACGTGTTCACACGTGCAGGCTGTAATCACTTCTCTCCCTCCAAATTTTTTTGCTTAAAAAATAGAAACCGTTTTGTTTTCTAGGTTTTTAGGCCAAAAGCAAAGAGAAAAACCCATAATTAGCATCGCCATTTTCCTCTTAACAACACTCTTTTCTTTGCACTGCTTTGCTTTGCGGGGGCCATACTTATATACCCTTTCTCCCAAATTACAGATCCAAAGCGAAATTTCCACTTCTTGGATTCTCTCTCTCTCTCTCTCTCTCTCTACTTTCCCAAGAAAATTCAGCTTCTTTCTCGACTTTCCCGGGAAAAAAGAAAAAGAAAAAAGCAGAGCTTTACTTCTCCCTTTTATCTCTCTTCTTCTTTGCAAGAAAATCCCACTTGGTTGCCTTGTTGCCAAGAAATCAATTTTGTTACATTGATTCTAAGAAAAACCCAGTTTTTGATTTCTCTGATATTCTTTTCAAGAAAACTTGAAAATCTTCTTTCTTTTCTTAATCAATGGCATCAAGCTAGTTCTTTTTGTTCAATTCAAGCAAAACCCAGTACTTGTTTGTTGATATTCGTAACTGAAAAGCAGCCATTTCTGTTTTTGCATTTGTTCTTTAATGGCTTCAAGGGAGGTATCAGCAATGATAAAACAAGGTTTTATTTCAGACCCAACGATCTCTTTATCTTTCTCTCCATCAAGAACAACTCCCACAGTAACACTCTCAAGACTCTACTCTCCTACATCTTCTCCCCCTCCCCCTCCTCCTCCTCCTCCAACAACAACAGCAACAACTGAGTTAACCCGCTCGGCTCAAAACCCCACTCTCTTCGAAATGATGTCGGAGGAACACTTCCGTGATTCCAAATCCATCTATGAATCTCGCAGAAAGATGAACAGCAAAGTTTCTAAATCCCTCACTGAACTCAAAATCTTTAGCATGAACAACTTGGGGCTGGGATCAGGTGATGTAAGACTCACGGTGGTCTCTAGAGATGGCTGCAGAGTATCAATGGATGTGCATAAAAGAGTTCTGTCTGAGAAAAGCAAGTACTTTGCTGAGAGGCTGAGTCAAAGGAGAGAGAAAGGAACCTCTCATACAGTGGAAATCAGTGAAATTGATGACCTGGAGGTTTATGTGGAAATTGTGGTTTTGATGTATTCTGATGATTTGAAGAAGAGATTGATTGGTGAAGATGTTAATAGAATCTTGGCTTTGCTTAAGGTATAGTAATTCTTTTTTAATTCCAGTTATTAATTATGCATTCAGTATCTATAAGTTATTAGTGTTTGGCCAATTAAAGGTTGTTTTGCTTTATTTTTTATGTTCAATGAGTGAGAATCTGTACAAATGTCGGTAGGATTTTTTTTGGTATAGATCATATATTTATTGTATCCTTTGTTGATTGCTTTATTAAATCAATCGTTTATAAGTCTGTTTTGTTTGATTTTGGTTCATGCAAATATCTTTGAGCCTTTTGCCTGTTGCTGATCTTTTTTATACTTCTGAAGACTATGGTTTATGAGTTGTTTTGACCAAAATCAAATGCAATGGATCTTAGTTATGCTTGACAGTGGTAAAATTTGATCACTGATAGGTTTGAAATGGTGTCTGTTGCTATATCCTATTGTAGAAGAAGAGAATTTTAAGATGTTCTGTAATTTGTAGTTTAAGTTGTTTCCCATGTGCCTCGCCCAAACAAAAGTATGATTAAGGAATGTTTAAATGTTGATTTTCTGATCTCTCTGTCAGAATTTAACTCAAATTTTACTTGCACTTTTGGAAATATTTGTGAAAAAACATCTTTTTTCCCTCCTTTAGAAGCATGATGATTGCTGAGTGACATAAAATTAAAGAGTCTTGCTTGTTCTTTATGCTGGAAAGCTGGTAAAAGAAGATTCAAAGAAAATTAAATTTGAGTGTCCACATTCCAAAGTATTATCTGGAAATAATCTACCTTTGGCTATGGATCAGTTGCTTATATCATCCCTAATGTGTCACAGAAACTCTTTTCTTCAGCTTGTTTCTGCTGCAGTAAAGCATCTATAATAATAGTCTCTTTTGTAGGTCTCTGCGGAAATTATGTTTGATGCAGGAATTAGTGCTTGCTTGGAGTATTTGGAAGCTGTCCCATGGTCTGAAGAGGAAGAGGAGAAAGTCATAGCTCATCTCAGCCAACTAGAGCTTCATAGTTCAACTGAAGTTCTTCAGAGAGTATCATCTGAACCATCTACTTCTGCAAGAGCAGATGACATCTTCTTGCAGCTACTTAGTGGTGTTCTTCTAGCGAAGGATGACAAAGCACGTCGAGAAATGAAAACTCTTATTTCACGGTTACTTAGAGAAGATTCATTTGATGATGACAATCGGCTTGATGTCTCTAAAGATACCCTTTATCATCTCTGTCATAGATGTCTTAGTTCTCTTGTCCTCTGCTTATCTGAAGCTACAGGCATGGACGACAGTAGGCGAGATCGAGGTGTTCTGATGGCTGAAATAGCTCGAGAAGCTGATAATTTGCAGTGGATTGTTGACATTCTTATCGAAAAAAGAATGGCGAATGACTTTGTGAAATTGTGGGCAGATCAGAGGGAGCTTGCAGCACTTCATTCAAAGATTCCCACTATGTACCGGCATGAAATCAGCAGAATCACTGCTCAGCTATGTATTGCAATTGGTAGAGGAAACATCCTGGTGCCGAAAGACAGCCGATTCTCTTTGCTGTCAACATGGTTGGAAGCTCTTTATGAAGACTTCGGGTGGATGAGAAGGGCTTCTAGATCTGTAGATAAGAAACTAGTGGAGGATGGACTCAGCCAGACAATTCTTACCCTTTCTTTGCGGCAACAACAGATTATTTTGCTCAGTTGGTTCAATCGGTTTCTGAATAAGGGGGATGACTGTCCCAACATCCAGCGAGCATTCGAAGTTTGGTGGAGAAGAGCTTTCATCAAACAGTACGGTGATGTGCATGATGGTTCCCAGTTGCAAATAACTGTCTGTAATTTTCCAAGCTAAAAGGTATGCCATAGCCCATACAGAATGAATTCAACAATTGTGTGTAAAATGTATAGGGTGACATTGTTTTGCAATTTGTCATCTTGTCTCCATACCTTTGTTATCCTTAAAGATCATATAAAAATTTGTCCTTTTTGATACTTTTATCTTCTACTGCTGGGTCTAGAGAGTAGAGATACTGTATTGTATAACATGAAACGAAAATGAAGAGATCGACTCGTGATTGTTGTTGAAATGCCAATTTTTTTTTTTACCTTTTATATGCCCAGCTGCCACCATTTGTAAATGAAAACTTGAATTAGTTAAAATTTCATCTCTTTTTGTTCACTTTAGAGAAGTGGTAAAAAAGAATTGGTATATGCTTATTTAATGGCATGCTAAGTTTAAAATGAAACAAGGCTGAAATCTTAGTTCAAGTCGAAACTTTTAGTTCGAGCCTTGCAAAAACTTGAAATACTAAGAATGAAATTAACAGGACCAAGTTCTATCAAATTCATTTCTGAGGAAGCATTTGAAAAACTGCTTGCGGCATCTTAATTATGCGTATCCAAATGTGGGAGGACAATGGGAAA
>AWUE01016460.1:0-137082 GCA_001974825.2 Corchorus olitorius
TGTACTCATTATCTTAACAAGGAAAGGAAAAACGATCCAATCCCTCTAACTGGGGAAAAAAAGGGTTATATTGAGCAGCATTTGTTACTAGAAGCCAGCCAGCTTCTAGGAAATGAGAAAGTGCTTAAAAATCTAAAGCCCTTCAACTATGCTTTGGTGTAGCAGGGAGAAAAGGAGGGAGCTGAAATATTTTCTTCTCTCGACATCTTGCAACTCAGATTGGATGATGCTGATGCTGATGCTGACGCATAATTAACATAGAGCACGCCGTAAGCTGCAAATCCTGCTCTCTAGTTTTCAAAATAAGTAATCATCTCAAGCTAAAATTGGATCTGGTCCATATCTTAGCAGAGGAAGTGGATCAACTCTGCACATAGGAAAAGAAAAGTCAACCAAGACTTCTGGAAAACCTACAAATATTAACATCCTTCTAGAAACATGCAAGGTAAATTCCATGGAACATGCAATCCCAAGCATGTAAACTCGTATCTGTGAAGTGGATACAAGTCCATCCTAATTCTAACCACTCGTTAATCAAAAATCTCATTAGACAGGTCAGATGGCAGCAACACAAAGCCAACAGTACTTAAAAAGGTTACATACAAAGTCATTCACAGGTTTAATAATGATTAAAGGTCCACGTCATCTCCGCAAGGCAGTACTTGATTATTCCAATTTATTCTTTTTAGGTAAAATGGGGAAAATTCAGAGCTTATGCAGCTGTATTGCAAAGCACCACAAGACAGAAAATGAAGTAGTTCATTTCTCAACCTAGGAGATACAAAATTAGTCATCATGCATAGCAGCAGGAAATCCTCAAACTCATTCTTGTTAGATAAAAGGTTCCTAGCAACTACTCCACCGGCACGATGAAAACCAGGTGTTGTCAACTGCAATGTATGGCTCCTACAGAATGCACCTTTCAATATCATGGATTTATTGTAAAACAACCAGTGATCGAATTTGTGAAAAGAGGCTAGACATTGAGAAAGCATTGCTGACTGAAACCATGTCTTCTGACCCAAAAAAAAAAAGGAAGAAGAAGAAGAAGAAGAGAAAAGCACTGACCTAAGGCACCACAAAAAGTTGTCTAATTACTGGAGCATTCTAAACCTACTTCATCATTCTACAATTACTCAAATTACTAAGTAACAAAATTTATCGGTCATTTGCCCAATGGGTACTATAACTAATATAATGCGATAAAATGAAACATAAAAAAATGTATTGCACACTTACGTCTGTTTAACTTTCAGTATTCCAGTCCCTATTGGCATTGGAATTCCCATGATGATGCACTCACTAACTCCCTCAATCTTGTCCACTCTCCCGTTAACAGCAGCACCGAAAAGGTGATCAGCTGTCTTCTCAAATGAAGCCAGCATCAATACACTCTTGTCCATTTTCTGGATTCCAAATCTTGTGATGCCAAGAACTTCCCCCTGATAGAACAATAATGTAAATGCAGTCATATATTGTCCTGAAAATTTTATGTCCATAAAACCAAAGGTCCATATATAATCTAAATTTTCATTATAGAATAGAAAAACGGAAAAGAATAACTAATGTTTTGTCCTTGGTCTCCAACGCAATGAATGTGAGCAGAAAACCAACCCTGAATGTCATAACATCTGCCAGAAGCATCATATGGCGTATGTCGATGCTCATTCCATGACTGGCCATAGTTTGTGCTATCTCATCGATTATGCATGTTCTTGCAGCTTCAATTCCCAATATCTGCTCCATTTCCATGACATGGTTACTAAACGTCTTCCGTCCATTAATTCCTTCAATGCCCATAACTGCTCGGAGCCCCATGCTGAAAATATGTGCAAAACATTTCTAATGATTAGAAAGATTGAATGGGGGAAAAGGATGAAAAATGCTATAATTTTATAACAACAATATACATCACACATCAAGCATTGCAATATCATCCATTCTTAGCTCAAATTCTAAATGTCTCAATTGCAATATCATCCATTGAAGCCAGAATAGCATTCTGCTCCCAAGTTGATACATCATCAAATTCAAGTTCTACATCCAAAGCCTCAATTGAACTCAAGGTAATTATTACTTACTCCACATCAAGCATCTCTGTTATAGTCTTTTTCTCCTAATCAGAGAAATCCAGTTTTTTTCTTCTGGATTTGTTTCGATTTCCCGGTTGCTTTTCCTAGTCCTCAGCAACAGGTGTTTGTTTGCGCGTGGGTTGTTTTTATTTTTTAAACATCTAATTTTCCAGCATTTCCCTTACCCAGGAGTGGGTGATGAACAAAAGTGACATCAATTAAGTTGTATAACGAAAGAAATACAAAAATTTAGACACAATTGCCAAAA
This sequence comes from Corchorus olitorius, assembly GCA_001974825.2. Classification (NCBI taxonomy): domain Eukaryota; kingdom Viridiplantae; phylum Streptophyta; class Magnoliopsida; order Malvales; family Malvaceae; genus Corchorus; species Corchorus olitorius. The sequence goes on from AWUE01016460.1 coordinate 2,341, forward strand.
TAAGTTATAGCATACTTTTGTCCAAATTATACTATTTTATGGCATGCATACAACACAATTTTCAGGTTTAAGGCACATTCAAAACCACTTGAAAGAGACAAGCAGCTACAGCTACAACAGAATAAAATTACTGAAATCTATCAAAAGATAAACTAACCCTTCTACAAGCAAGTGGTACAGCTTTTCTTTCTGATCTTTCTGCTTGTCATTCTTCTTCTCAGCAATAACTGCACGTTCAACAGTTTTTATGCCCTGCCAGCCAAGGACATCAAAATAAGCATGCGAGTTCTCTTAAAATCTCCCACAAAGATAATCTCAAAGCTCACCTTCACCACAACTAGAGGAAGCAAATTTTTAAGAGAATGAAGATCGAAATGAATTTTGCTTCTATCACCAGGAGGAACAACTTGTAGTTTTCTAACATCCAAAACCTTCACATGCTGCAGAATAACACAACAGAAGATGTTAAGAATCCAGAGTGTCAGTGTCATGACCATCAATAGGAAATCTGACCTGCTCCTTTAGTTTAATTTTCGGAGTTTGCAGAATTGATTCTTTCACAGCATTTGCATCTATATACAACTGTGCATCTTGGATTCTTTCCATGTCAAGGGTGATAACAACTGATGCTAGTCTGGAAGTCATTACAATCTTGATGCTCTTAGCAACCTGCAGACATGAAGACAGTCAACTATGGAAAAAGTCCTAACCATAGGGAGCAAATAGACAATGGAAGTTTAGGCCTAATGTGATATATGAGAGCGTAAGTAATGGAAAAAGAATCCAACAAGAGAAGTTGAAGAACTCAAGATACCCATAAATATACAATAACATGTCTAAGGCTATAAGAGGAACAAATTAAGTGAAAGATTACAAAAAATATCTTGAACGGACTATTTCTTACCTGCCCTAAAATGGTTTTCTCAATTCGACCTTTTACCATTCGTGCTATGTTCACGTTATTACCAAATTCAAGTTCTGCAGTAATTATGGGAGTGCTAATCTTTTTGGCTGCATTTATGATTTCTTTGATACGAGGAACTCCTTGTGTAATATCTAAAAAAAAGTTGAGGAGTCACCCTGAAAAACCTTTTGAGGCTTGAAAGCAATAGTAATCCGTAACTGGGCATTCAAGTTAAAGTGATCAATGAACAAGGATACTCATGCTTGCAACTCCAGCAAAGTGGAATGTCTTGAGTGTCATCTGTGTCCCAGGTTCACCAATACTCTGAGCTCCCATAGCTCCGATAGCAGTTCCAGCTTCAATTACTTTAGAGCGATATTTTGATATGCAAGTTCCAACAAAAACCTATAGTATCACAAATGAAAGAGTATAATTGGAGGCAGCTGCATTTTGTAATCATGTACAAACAAGAAAAACATTTTAAGAAGGCCATGTATGAGCAATTAGATATGAGAAGAATGCATGAGATCAACAAAAGGTACGGATACAAGTCCATCAAAGAATCATGATTCCCTTTAGAAAAGGAAAAAAAAGGTTCTCATTCCATAACTATTATTTAATATATAAGTGAACTACAATATTAGAAACTGCCATTTGGATTTTTGAAGGGCAATCCAGGAATGAAATGTCAATAAATTGATTTCAGGAACCTCCTTCCCAACCCCCATCCTCTCTCAAGTATGATGGGTTGTAGATTTGCATGCACAAAATATATTCACAATCATTACTCTATCTATAGTATTTTATCATGTGTTTTTGTGTGTGTGTGTATCCACTCATACATACAAATGTGCACATTCTGCTATGACATAAGGAGACCAAAGCAACTGACAACAGGTATATATATGATTGTATGAAGCAACTATCTACACAAAACACAATGGCAATAGCTACCTCTAACTGCCTGTCTGTGATACCAGACATTTTATGGATAACTTTATCAAGTATCTCATTCTTCTGTGCACAATTTCCAACCAGACCCATCACTCTTTTTAATTCATTAGTCTGCCTTTCAAGGAACCCTTTCAGAGATTTTTTGAATGCTTGCGAGCAAATTCCAGCAGGATCATGTTTATCTAGCTGCTCTTCCACCATCCGTGGAATATCATCAGCAGATAAGTATTTATGTTCTACTGGAGGACAGGTAGCCTGTATGGACATCAAACATCTTGTCAAGTTCATGCAACCCACCAATTACAAAATTTACAAAACCTGCTGAGAGGGAAAGAACTCCAGACCTTTACTTTCATTAACAATCTTTCAAAATTCAAAGGAAATCCACTTTTTCCCTCCATATATGCAGGATCCATACCATCATCTCCATATATGAATTGAACTATACATCCACTTGCATTGCGAACAGTGTTATCATAATGAACACTCAAGTCCTCCAATGATTTCATCAGTCTACGAGACATGTACCCTGTCTCAGCTGTTTTTACCTGCAACATTAACAAAAATAATTATTTAAGTCGAAGTATACCTCTCTTACGCTCGATGAGACTTTCATCCAACAATATAGGTACATCAATATCAGTAACAGTATGTATTACAATGATCCATGATCCATAACACATTTCAGCATGCCCCAGGATGCTTCTTGAATATAACTTAAAATTGGCATCGGAAACTAGGTATGATGCAGAAAGAAACGAAGCAAAATGTTGCTGCAGATTACTGCTTTCAACTAATATCAATGTTAGATAAACCTTCTTAACAAGCTCAACAAATGCCAAAAGCAAAGACAGATACGATAAATTTAAAACAATAATTATAACAATTCAGGCTACGTCCAAAACTAATATTGCCTCAATAATAGATTAGTCTAGTAGTCCACTAGTAAAAAAATCTCTCTATCCTAATTTATAGGCCCACGCTCAATTGCAGATTCTTCAGTAATTGGCTTTAAAATGCATTACTCTAGGTCTCAGCTGTATCTTTATAAAAGTTTACATTTACAATAAAGGATACAGTTGTAAAAGAAATTGTAAGTGATTATCTACTTTAAGAAGTGCAGTGGACCACAATTCTGGGAAGTGGACTAAGAATTGGGGTTAGAGGAAGCAAAACAGAACATTAAGCATAACTAGCTAATAACCATATAAACAGAGCAAAATCAGTCTGCTAATGAAACAGAACAGCAACTTTAAGGGACAAGAAAAAGTGAAAAGATAGAATTCATACAGCTGTATCCACAAGACCTTCTCGCCCACCCATTGTGTGAAAGAAAAACTCTGTAGCTGTCAAACCACTATAGAATGAATTTGCAACAAAGCCTTTAGCCTGCAAAAGATAACGAAGTCATATGACCATAACTTCATAATGTTTCATCAAACCCATCTATACTGTTTAGCGAGGAGATGCAAGACAAGACAATTCCATAAAATACCCAGATTTTGTCAAGTTATCAAAACTTTCTATATGTTCTCATTGGATAATATGCAAGAAATGATATTTTGCAAAATTCTGATATGCAAAATTTTAGTTTTTGGACACTTCTGATATGCAAGAAATGCAAATTTTATAAATTTGGATCAGAGACAAAAATATCTCTTTGCCACTATAATCTGGTATAATAGTTTGCTCAACCTAGATAAAGACAAATTCTTTCAAAGTGTAAATCATTTATAATCTTTAGCTTAAATGTGAGGAACCGATATAAATTACTCAAGCAATAACCCCTTTGAGTGAAACTAAGTTGATCAATATAAAAAATACATAACATTTTGTACAGATTTCAGGCATAAAAAAGATTTATAAATTATATTCCATCTTATATGATGCATATAAAATTAACACTAAAGCTATTCCAAATAAATATACCAAACCTGTTCATACCACTCATGAGTCAATAGATCAAGTACTCTCTGACAAGCTTAAATAAAATCCTTTTCTTTTTAACATAGATTTAAAGAAGCATAAAATTCACTTACGGCAGGGGTTTTCGATCCTCTGTGAAAATGAGGCAGGCTACGATCTATGAATCCATTGGGAGCACGACGACCCCCAACTGACTGCTGACCAACACATGCAATCATTTGACTTATATTTATAGCAGAACCCTTCGAACCACACTGTGACATTATCAATGGACTGTTTCTCCAATGTAATTCTTTCATGCATACCTGTTTCAGAGCAAGTCCACATGCAATCAACAAAACAGTTTTCAAGTAATTATTATTCTAAAGCCATATGCATGGCTCAAAGTACATGGCACATGATTAAAGACTAAGGAAATGCAAGTAACCCTTTTAGCAGTGACACGTTCAAATAGAGAGCGACAAAATCAAGCCCCCAATCCTTACCTTCCCTGTTTTGTCCCGAATTTTATTTAATATGTCACTTATATTAGCTTCTAGTGTTTGAGCAGCATCACAACCAGGTTTAAGCTGTAGTTTTCCTTCATTGAACATCTCTATCTCTTCATCACATTTTTTATAATCTCCTGCGATTGTTACTGCTTTCTCATCATTCAAACGTTTTCCAGGTTGGACATCATCAATTCCAATTGAAAAACCATGATTCCCTATCCATCGAGCACTGCATAGAAGCATATGAGAAAAATATATTTGAACAGCAGAATAGAGGGAAGACAAAGTCAAATAAGACCTGAAATTTACATTAAAAACACTGGAATAATTGGAAAGTGGAAAGAGATCCCTATTGACCGATATAAACAATATGAAATCCATGATATAATAAATTTGACTAAGATTCTAGAGAAAAATTTTCCGGAAAGCATGGCAAGATCGCAAATTTGCCTCAAGAAAACCTGAAGAGTTGTAATAGCATGGGGCCACTCAACAAATCTAATTGTTCACACATGAATTTAGAAAACAATGACAGCAGATATTTAGCAATCAAAATCTTGGGTTAAAAGGTTACCTCAACTTAGCTAGCCGATTCATGCAGGCAGCAGCTGCATGTGCACCGTAGTCTCTGAGAAGAACAGAATAAAGTCCATCCTTGTTGCCATTTCCTGGATTCATTTTGTAGGATATAAGAAAACAAGAATATTAAAAGCCTAAGCAGAACATTATTGTTCTTTTTTCCACATAAAAATACCCCAGAATGTTAGAAAATAATAATAATAAAGTAGATGGATGGAAAACTTCAAAAACAATATGTAACGCCATACAATAACTATTAGGACTTCAAACTATTACATACAACCCATAAATTTTTTTGCTGGACACCACTCTGTCATGTTTCAATCATGTAAGAGTTTAAGAAAGTGTGGACTTTGTAATCTAATAAAAACCCATAACATGAAGGGCTGATAAAAAATAATCCTAAAGCAATAAGTTTAAAACCTAAATTAGCGCCTTTAAGAGCCATCCAAGAGTGTCATCTTGCAATGATGTCAAGTTGTAAACTCAATGATTATGTTAATTTTGCATCTACATAAGTGTTTGGCCTTAAGTTCTATACTGAGAATGGTGCTATAGCCAATGAGACTCATTTCAAGAATTACTAAAAAAAAGGAAGAGAGCAGCTTTACCATACACAAGGTACATACCGCAGACCAGAAAACAGTAGCACAAACTAAAAAATATATAAGAACTAACTCCTCCACTTCCTATGGGCAACTAAGAGTGTCTGTGTCTGACAGGCTATCTTTCCCTCACCATTCAAAAGTGAAGAGAAAAGCAATTACAGTAAACAAAAAATTTTAACAATAGTGAGTATTGGCTTAGAAAGTGCAAAGTCCTAAATAAAAATATGCTTTAGACCCAAAATTATGATACAAACTTTGTAACAAGAACTGCATTCTCTTCATTTAGCACGCAGTTTGGGTCTAAGTTTTTATTGGGTAATCCTTTCATCAAATTACCAAGCAACGTACAATGTCCAAAGATGAAATGCTAGATGCAGCTGGTATCTCTCAAGTCTAATCATAATTAAACTAGTCTACAAAATGTTATACCAATGCATTCTCAATGGAAAACCTACAAATAAAAAATCATATTTGGCAATAACAAAATAAAAGAACATAGGATTAATGACAGAAAGCACTTCATTTAGATGTAGGAAAACTAAGAAATAAAGCTAAACTCACCTAGAGTAGCCTTCCCTAATTGCCCAGATATAAGCTCACTATTGCGTATATAGACAAATCCATCATTAGGGCACATAGTTTCTACTTCTATTTCCGTATCTCCAATTGTTTTTACGATCTTCTTGGAGTAGTTTCTCTCCTTGACCGTAAGATTCAAGAAGACTCTCACACTTGCATTTGGGCGTAATAGAACACCAAGCAATTGCTTACCGGTCCAAAGTTCTATTGGCTGCATCACACAATTAATTCAATAGAATGATGGAAAAGCCTGTAGGGAAAAGTACTTAAGGATATTATTGTTTACCTTAACTATTGTTGGAGTTGGCAAATCTATAAGATCCATGGCATCACCCATATAGCAACATATAAGTGAAAAGGCTGCACGGTCATAGAAAGTATCCTTCCTTGTAATTAGAAAGGAAGATGTTAAGAAATCTTGAGTGGAAGCGACCAAAATTTCTCCATTTTTTGGCGTGCATAAATTATTTTGCACCTGGAAGCACACAGACAAATACATGATGTGAAAATTTTATTTAACCGAAATTTGTCGTTCTTAGGTTCCAATTCTGATATGCCAACACAATGTCATCATACCATTATAATTTCTCTATGTTATGGCTCATCAGTCATCAGTTGAAAAACATTTTAAAAATATAGAGATAAATATCGGTTTAAAGCAAGTTGAGTAGAAGTTACAAAAATTAGATGCAATTGGTGAATTAGTGAATCCAAAGGCAAACCCAAGAAGTATGATATGATATAGAAGACTTTACCCCCATCAACATGATTGCCTCTGTTCGAGCCTCCTCTGTTTGTGGTACATGCATGTTCATTTCATCACCATCAAAATCAGCATTATACGGATTACAAACAGACTCATTAAATCGCAATGTTCTCCACGGCATGATTCTTGCCTGCATTCATGGCATGAGTAATATGGTCAACCAATACAACTTTGAGAAAAGGAGAAAAGAATAACTACATCCTGCAATTTAGTACTTCCAGAACTAATAATCACCCTATGGCACATGATCGACATTCTATGCAAGCTTGGCTGTCTATTGAAAAGAACAATATCTCCATCCTCCAAATGGCGGTGAACTATAGCACCGACTTGAAGTTCATCAGCAATACGCTTTCTGTAATTACCTGTCAAGACCCTGCAGCATCAAGTCGCAATCCCACATCATTAGTAAAAGAAGCAATTTTCAATATCAAAGTGATAATAGAAGTTATAAGATGCAAGGATGATGAACTTTGAGGAGTTATCGGGAAATTTGACTGCCGTAGCACCGGGGTATTTGTAATAGCCATTACGAACACACTGCCTTAGCTTCTCTATATTGTGATTGGACACCCGTTCTGGATAACTCAATATCCGAGCCATATGGATTGGAATAGCCACCTGAACCATTAATTGCATCAGAGAACAAATAAACCAAGATCTTGAATCCTAAATGTTTTTCTCAAGCATCAGTAAGACAAGTAACCTCAGTAATTTTCAGATTGGGATCAGGTGATATAACAGTCCGGCCAGTATATTCAACGCGCTTTCCGGATAAATTCCCCCGAAAGCGTCCCTGCTTTCCTTTCAGGCGCTGAACAAAGCCGTTCAGCGGCTTTGACGCTTGCATACTAAATGGAACACCACGAACATCGCTATTAATGTACTGTGCAACTTCAACTTGAAGCGTCTCCCACGTACCCTAAAAAGCAAAATTTTCAACTAAGACATCAAAAGTAATATTCCAGAAGAAAGAAATATCTAATAACAACCGAATTTCTCACAACTTCACAATTTACTACACAAACTCTGGTCATCAGCAATCCTACTCAGACAAGATACTTGCAATCACACCAGCTTTAGTCCTATGCAGCCTCTTTATTTATTGGCCTTCGAAGTTTAGAATATCTCTCCAGGCTTTAATTACAAATACCCACTTAAAGGTAAAAATGTAATACCCTATCCAACATGTAAGTCTCTTGTGATTGTGGTAACATTTATTATTCTCTAAAGGGTTTTAATCATATAGGATAGTAGCCAAGCAATCTTTTTTTTCAATTTCTAGAACAGACCTCTTTGTTTGCGTTCCCAATATCACACAACATTCTACAATAATCTTTATTTATTTATTTAATTTTTCAAGATTTGACTTCTAGCAGTCAATTCTATGTACCATTAGGTAAAAAACAACTAAAGATAAGAGCCAAGGGCCAAACCTATAAAAATAAACCAATTCAAGGCAAAGTAAAGCTACTAACCACATAAAACAAAGAGATATCCAAACCAATTCAAGGCAAAGTATAGCCAAACCACATAAATCAAAGAGATATTCAAACAAATAGAAGGCTCAATCAAGATTGAGGCACAGAAACAAGATTAAAAAATGCAATTTGTCTAAAGCTGATACAATATGAAAAACTAAATAGATCACATGACCAAATACAATTATGATGATAGCATTAAACCACTCAACAAAGAGACACTTAAATGATTAAAACTTGGGACTTCTCACTGCAAAGCCCGATAGGAGGTGGATTACACCCATTCTGTATCCCACAGCACAATGGACCTCCATATATGCATAATACATATAATAATAATAATAATAATAATAACATATTAGGCATTCACCTAAATTTCCACAGATAAATAATAGGTATCAGCTTTTATTTTCATACCAAACACCGGAATGCAGCATTTGTTTCCACTAGTTCCTGACGAAGACTAGCATTTGTCGTAATAATTGTTCTCAACTTCTGAGTGGCGTCATTTTCATTGCTGCAACATGCAAAGAGGAAAATTGTAAAAATAAAATATATTTCCATCAATCTGGTCGTAGAAATTACCAGAGATAAAATATAATGTCTATTAAACAAAAAGGACAGTGCAAAGTATAAAATAAAGTAAGATATTTGCTATACAAACCTCGACCCATCAACTATGACTGAAGGTCGGATAGCTATAGGTGGCACGGCAACATTTGTAATGATGAGCTTCTCAGGTCTATCAGAAAGATAAAGCAATTCACAATCCTGTGAACAATGAATTGCAAAATTAAGTCAAGGATGAGGAAATTTTGAAAAAAGATTAAAAGAATTCCTGCTTTCTGTTTAAAATGCATGTGCCAAGATTAGTTCCAATATTTGGAACATGAAATACAACTTTGACAAACAAGGCAGAGGTTATACCACATCAGTCATCCTTCTAAAAAGAGAAAGTACTGTGACTGGGTTAAGAACATAAGTAGCAATGCTGAAGGATGCCTTGCACTCTTTTGTGTGTGAAATTGCTGATCTAAATTCTTCTAAACTGTCGTCATTAATTTTTGAACGATCATGTAAAATGCCCAACATCATCCCGGCTTTCTTCACCGTCCCTAAAACCATCATACCAAAAAGTAACAAATACCTGCTTTAATTTTATATCATACATCATAAAAGCAATATACCCTATATAGCATCTACAGTAACCAAATTGATGCTTACATTAGTTAACATGGGAGAGCTCATACATGTATTGAAGCAGAAAAGTAGAATTAGAAATTTAGCAAATTCAAAGTATACTAACCCTTACATAGCTATTTCAGTAACCAAACATGAGCATCATTTCACTTTTGAAGATAATAAACACATAATGGCAAAAATTATACTCAAAGTCACAAGAATATAGAATCCAAACCATTTACAAATCCACATTTCCGGCACTTCACAGCTTTACCACCAGCCATAGCGGTACACTTCTTCACAATACTTTTCATTATTTCGACCTTCTTTAATGCTTCAATCTTCGGATTTCTCATTCTTTTTAGAAAATCTCGACATAGTTTCTCGTCCAAAAGTATTCGTGAACAAGACTGTAAACAAAATGTCACTATAACAATCACGTCACCACCTTATTTAAAAAGATTAAATCACTAGGTGAGAATTTAGGTCAGATTTATTACCTTACAAATGCACTTTAAAATATCTAAAATTGTGCTTAAATATCCAACATTATAAACAGGAAGGGCAAGATGTAGGTATCCATAATGGCCAGGACAATCTACGAACTTTGCACCACAGGTTGCACAGTCAGGACTGCTTTTATTTGCAGGACCCTATAAACCCCATAAAGCAAAAACTACTACATTAGAACCTTAGAATATATATAAATTATACACACACATAACAGAATTGAGATTTTAAGTACCATTCGAGGATCCAATAAGCCGCCCTCTATGGCGCGATTATTAGCATCATAGTAACCCTGATGATATATCTGAACTTCGGCAGCTTTGGCAATCTCTGAATCTGATAACATAGAGAATTTAATGCTTTTTCTGCATACATAACAACAGTAACAACATTAAAACTTTTAAAATAAAAATAACAATAAAATTCAAAACGAAACAAAAATTGAAAAAAATATATATGATTCCATACATCTTTCGCGGCCCAACATCTTCGATGTAAGGCCTCTTTGTAAATAAGATATCCTGTGATTGTTTCTGCATCATCGATTAGAAAACGCAGAATTTTTCAGGGGAAAAACAGAGGGTTTTAGGCAGCGGGAAGGGAGGGTTTTAGACTAATTTCTGGAAACTGGAAAGACTGGAAGAGTGGAACTGTATAAGGAACGGGCCACCGGCATTCACTAGCGTTTTCAGTTTTGGGGAGCTTTTTGTAAAGTGAAACCGTTGTGGTGGGAATTTTGGGTTGGCCTATGATAGAAACTACCGTGTATAATATATAGAACCCAAATAGGCGGTGGAAGTTAGGGCTTGTTATCAATGGGCCTGATCATGGGCCTTCGATTTAAAGGCTTGGGTCTAAACTCTAAAGATTTTGGGCCCATGTAAATCAGCCCGGTACTTATTAATTACCCGCGAACCCGAAAAACCCTAGGAATTTCAATTGAACGATAAACCCTAGGGATTTCAATTCTCCGAATATATCCCCCATTTCTGATGAAGACGGTAACGGGCAGAATCCTCTCTTCAACTCCGATTTCCGTCTCTAAAGCTGCCAGAACCATCGCAAAGTTCGCCGCTACAGACAATGGAGCGTCGCTGGCCATCAGCGCATACCTTCGACGAGCCTCCGCTGGATTCAACGAGCTTAAACAGTTGCACAAGGAGCTTCAGAGATCGTCGAAATCAGATCGCAAGGACAAGAAGTCCAAGTCTGAGGCCACAGTTGAAGGTGCCGGTGAATCGAGTCTAGAACCGAGTGTATTTAACTTGACTCGTGGAGGTGTGGAACTGACTCAGGAGGCGAGTCAAGGGTATAGTGAGGGAAAGAAGCACAAGAAGAATAAGAAGAAGAACGAGAATGGGGAGATTGGTAAGTTTGGGAGTGGAGAAGGCAAAATCGTACTTGAAGATGGAGAGAGCGGGAGGAACAAGGAGAAGAATGAAGTTGGCAACTTTGTGGAAGATGTTGACAGAACTGTAATTGATGAACATGGTGAGAGAAAGAAACACAAGAAGAAGGAGAAAAGTGGCAAAAAGACTGAAACTTTTCAGGAAAATGGAGTGAATATTCAGGAGGGTAAAATGATAAATGGAGAACAAAGAGAAAGAGAGAAGAAGAAAAGGAAGAGTACAGAGATGGAGGGAATAGAAAATAATTCTTCTGAGCCACGGAAGAAGAAGAAGAAGAAGATTAAAAACGAAGGGGATGATTGATTGATTTGAGGCAGTTTAGCAAATCATTTTTTGTTGTTGTTTTCCATGACAGCTTGAAGGAGGGGTTAGGTTTGGGGGCAATCCCTAGTGCCGCGGTTAGAATTCGTAATCATTTTCACTGATGTTGAGGAAATATGTTTTTGTTTCTAATTTATAATGAATGAAATCTGTTGATGGCTGATTATTTCATATCTGGTGCTAATTCTCCTTTCTTTATATCACGCCAAAGATGCATTTGCAGGATTATTAACATAGTAGTAGCTAGTGTGATGCATGCTTCATAGTAGGTGTCATACTCACATGATCATAGTATTAAGATGCTGTTTCAGGAAGAACAATTTTTGGTGCTTGCAGATTGCAAATTTGAAATTACCGATGGCCTTTTATTGTGTTTAGGCATGTTGGAACCATATTGTTTTTTGTTGGATGTGTTAATGAAGTACGAATGCTAATAGTTATGAACTTAGCAGTCTAAGAGATGAGAATTGAAATATACTTTACCCAACCATAATGCTGCTTTAGTTATTGATGATTATCTTTGCAATTTCAAACTCCAATTATGCGTAACACTTGTATTTATGGAATCTATTTTTAGTTTTGTCCATTTATATTATCCTCCAGCAGGGTTGAGTTTTATTTTAGACTTTCTCCATAATATTGTTTATCTAGTTATTGGGGTGTGACCATTGCAGTGAGTTGCCATAGCATTGGCACATTGAGTTCAAGGTCTAGCAGGCTATTCTGAAACTCAGGAGCATGTATGATTTTTAAGGCAACAACCTCTCATATATTATTCATTGAGATAATGAATGGTTTCCTAGTTTCTCCAACTTATGAGGTAGATTGTTAGGTTAATGAAGGGATTTTGCAAATTAAAATACAGAGTTATAACAAAAAGAAAAGGAAAATACAGAAAAAGCCATTTATTTCCTAAGTGTAGTCCTTATCCTTAATCACTTTGAGGTCACTGATTGGGCATATTGCTTGCAGTTCTGTTGGCTCTCCTGAAAATCCTTCTGAGTGATGTTGCCTTTTTTTTCCATTGACTTATAGTGTCAGATCATGTAAAGCTCTCAGAAGTTTCCAGCATGCTCCTACAGTCCCATACATATATCTAACTTTCAATCTATTTTATTGATCTCAAAGTGAGAAAAATATGTATGGAGATAGATCATGTTGATCTGGCCAACAAGGTCTGTGACTGTTTCTCATATTGGAAACCAGCTTTCTTGGAGTCATCTGCTGACCAAACAAATATGCCATGAAGTTTGTCCTGATGCTTCAGCCTGCGACATGCCTCAAAGAACCCATTTTTAGGAGACAAGCCTCCACTTCCATCAGTACCAAAGCTTACCAAGACCTTACCACCTCTATAGTTGGAACTCTGTTCATCAAAGTATTTCAGAAATTCAGAAATGGTTGTACCCTTATCATAGGCATAAAACTGGAAGTTGACATAGTCTATGAGGTGTCCATATTTCCTCCACAAGGCCAAGTAATGTGCTTGCACACTATCATCATTATAAGGTGCTATTGATGCAAATGACACCACCCCATTTTGTTTTAGGTAGAAAAGAAGCCGTCCAATGCACTCAGCAAATGTGTCAGGATCTGCATGGAAGTGTTCATAGTCGATATCTATTCCATCCAAATGATACTTCCTTGATATCTCTGTTATGGAATGAATAGCATTTCTAACCCAGGAATTGATTGTTTCAGGGCTGAATTTCACATGCTTATCTTTTATTGTATCGCCTCCCAGACTCATTGCTACCTTGACATTTGGATAATGTGCTTTGATAGAGGATATATGAGAAGGGCTGAGGTTTTCTGTATCCCAGTAAACCCTGAAATTGCCGTTGGTGGGGGAAGGAGGGGAAGAAGAGGTTGTGTAGTCAATAGCAAAGGAGAGGATGAAGTGAAAATCTACTTCTGAATTGACGGGTACATCTGAAAACTTTACACCCTTTTCCTCAGCTCCTATATATTCTCTGAAGAGTTTTGAGTTAGCTGCTACTGGAAGGTTTGAGGAAAATAGAGCGATGAAAGTTTGAAGAATAAGAGGAAAAGCAAGCATAAATGAATTCATGGCTGTTGTTGGTAAGTTTGAATAGGATGTTGCAAAGAGGTATTTATAAAGAACAATGTGTTTTTCTCTAGAAACAAGATTACTTGTTCTTGTGTAGATGTCTGGTTTCAGTAGAAAGCATAATTACTGTGCATATCTTTATGCAAATGCCTGCATTTTACCTAGAGCACTATCTGATTTGTTTATATGGAAAAAGATGCCATAGCCCTTTTGGCCTTGGTTCTCATCGATTAGCCGACTGTTTCAATAGGCACTTTGTAACAATAATCATTGACCATATCTTGTTCTGAATCACTTCACAGATTTTTGTCATTCAGGTTTATTTTTGTTTGATATATGAAACATGTGGAGTGTTCTGTTTTTGGCTTTACTTCATAGTTTAGTAGTATTTCTAAGTGAACAGGGGTTGGCTAATTTCTAGAACTGAACAGTGAAAGATACAAGGTAGGTAGGAACTGGGCAGCGTTGCCTCCAGGACGGCCATGGAGCAACTACCAAGGTGGCAAGGAAGTCTAAACGGTAAAGATGGCCTTTTTTGGGTATCGACAATACAACATGGGCCAATGGTAACCCAAATCTGTTCAAAATGGACTTTAGACAAAGCCCAAAATGAGCCCAGTCTGTCAGTCTCTGTAGTCTGAAACTTGCTACCAGTGGTCCCTTTGGACCCGTTCTGGTTGTATTAATTGAAGTAGCAGTAACAACTTGGAAAAAGAAATTCATTATCTCGTTTTGAAAAAAAACCTCAACTCCAATTACAGGATCACAAGAAGTAATTATTGAATAAATACATTGGTTTACGTCAAAATGCAAAAAGAATGGCTCAAGAAAGCAAAAAATCATCAAAGAAATTCCCTCTGGGTTCGAGTCAAATTACTAATCAACACTTGGGAAGATCTGCAGGTGGTGGGAGCAGCTTCTGATTAGGAAGCTTTCCATCCAATACAATCCAAGCCATCTTCAAACCCCAACTTGTATGCACTTCTAGGTGGCAATGCATGAACCATACCCCTGAAAAATCATGTCCCTTGTCAATCAAAGCTATAATTTGCTAACAAAATGCTTGTTTTTTACTTCTGTTTTAATGCATTAAAATTGGTTTACTAGTCTTTTTGCCCCCTGATTTATGAGACTAAGGACAATTGCCCCCTAAATTTACCAAATTCAGGAGACAAAACGTTCTGATTTGAAATTCAAGGGACAAAATGTCTTTGACGCAATAGTTCATAGGGCAAAAAAAAAAACTGTAAGACCATTAAAATTATTTACCTGGATTGTCTGCTAGAAATCGAATTGCAACCCATCCTCCTGACGGCACACCCACAGTATTCCTTTCAACAGGGTCAACCAAATTGAAGTTTTTAGGGTCATTAATAGGATCAAAATTCCCAAAACCTTGACCAACAACAAAGAAATTGAAGCCATGCAAGTGAAGAGGGTGACTTTCAGCTCCAAGTATGCTTGTGTCTTGCATGATTAGTTCCACACTTGTGTTAAATGGAAGAACTACTAGCTTTGTCCCATTGCTGACCATAGTGTTATTAGGTGGATTGCCCGTATAATTAAACGGAATTAAAGGATCAATTGGAAAATCAGGAGTGTAAACACCCTTTGATTGACCAAAGAAATGAGCCTGAAGCAATGCTGTAGTTGGCATTGCAAAAGAAACATTATTGACAGAAGCTGCAAACATAGTTCCATTAGGTCCCTGGCATGTTTGGTTCTTCGGACATGGGTTAGTTCCAAGACCAACTGTAAACAAAAACTGCTTATCAACCTTCTGGGGTACATTTGCAGGGAACTGTGGACTAGCCAAGCTACGAAGTTTATTCGCGAAATTAGTAGCGAAAGAAGTGTCATTTAGAGCAGGTAAATTTGGTTTAAACAGAGGAATTTTTTTCTTCTTCATTGAGTTGCTTCTAACATTGGGTGGTAATTCATATTCCAAAATGGCAGCAACAGTTGAATTGTCAAAAGTGCCTTGGCCTGTCACATAAGGTCTAGCAGACATGAAAAATGTGGCATTTGGGTATGTTGGTTTGGCCTTAAGAAGCAAATTTGTGGTTTGGCCCGGGGCGATAAGGATTGTGTCAGTCTCAAAGGGTTTAACATAAACAGCATCAACTTCAACCAGTTTAAGGGTATGATTAGCAATGCTGAAGAAAAGTTCATCGTTGAGAGCTGCATTAATTAACCGAAGGAGATATGTCTTGCCAGGCTTCACCTTTAACTTGAATGTATCTGTTTCAAATAATAAAAAAAAAAAAAAAGGCCGGTATATAGTTTTTTTTTTCAGGCATTGAAATAAATGATCTATAGGATTATGTAATCCATGGTGACGACATCACATTATAACAATTTTGAATACCTTTGGCAGAGCAGTTATATAATGGTCCTGGAAGTCCATTTATGGTGTAAGCATCAGACACATTTGGGCCTCCACCTGTCTGAAGAGCTTGCTTAATAATTGCCTCAGTATCACTATTGAACCACTCTCCTGCATATTTAATGTTATAATTAGTCTTATGTTTGCAAAACAAGTCACATAGTAATAATTTACAAACTAAACTTGAACAAAAATTTGGATTTTCATAATTGTTTACCAAAGATGATGGGAACTTCCTTGTAAGGTTTGGCAAATGGGTATTTCGCTCCAAGCTTAGGAAGAATGATTATTGGACCATATAGAGTTGATCTCAACCATGATATATGAGCATGCCAAAAGAGGGTTCCCCTTTGGCCTACAATGGTGTAGTTATAGACATAACTTTGGCCAGTTTGAATAGGGCATTGAGTCACATATGCCGGTCCATCAGCCCACCCGGATCGAAGCTGTCGAATGCCATGCCTAAAATCAAAGAATTCAAATCATCAGGTGGTAAGCGGCTTGTTCCAGCTTATAGCATATCTAGATTCGAGACCTTGCGTATGCAGCTGCCCCTGTTGGTAGACTTACCCACCAAAACAAGGTGCGCAACGCGAATCAGATTAGATACAAGAATTCAGATCATGCCAACTGGTTTTTTTTCAACATATGGATGTAATTTCTGGCAAAAGGGTTCATAATCATACCAATGAATAGAGATGTTGTTAGGCACATGGTTAACCACTTTAATCAGAAGTTGATCACCTTCCCTTGCTACAATGCGCGGACCGGGAAATTGTCCATTTACTGACACAATGCTCTTGGTGTGGCACAGACGGGTAACATTTTGCAGTTTAATCTACAAATCATAATTCAACAGAAATAAATGTAGATATCAGATATAAGAAATATAAAGTCAGTAGGAACAATAAATCTTCATAATTGCTGCTATGCTATAGTATTAGCCTGAATTTATGAGGGATCGTCATAGTGACGCATACATTAAACTTGTAATGCCTGGTGATTCCAAGTACAGGCTCAGGAAAGAGACAGAAGATCATAAATGACGACAGAAATGCCCCCAAAAGTGCTGTTGATGATGGACGAAGAGAAGAAACACCCATTTTTTTTTTTTTCTTATTCTTTTAACCTGATAGACAAAACTGGAGAATCTGTAAATAGTAAAACACCTTGAGTGGGTGCATATTTTCATCAAAGCTAGTGGGGTAGCATATATATAATGCTAAGAACAAAGGTGTTTGGTTGATTAGAAAGTATAGTTTAACCAGTAATTTGAAGATTATATAAATAATTAAACTTGATTATTTTCTTCAATAGCTACATTGAAATGACCAGTTGTTAGAACAACTTTAGAGTGGTGTCAAAGATAATCAACTTCATTGACCTCCTTTCCATTCAAGTCAAACTTTGTTCTATCTTTCTGAAAATTAATTTATTAAAATCCCTCTATTTGCTGCTTTTCTTGCTGTTAGTAAAAGTTACTTTTCCATTTTCAGAACCAAGTTGAAGTTAAATTCTGCTGCTATATTATTAGGTTTTATAGTAACCTGGTAGGTTAAATCAAATCATTATGGCTGCCAATTTGGTGAAAATTACCTATAATAACCAACTTTTCAATATCAGAAAAGCAACTTGTGATATTTTTAGGCAAACAAAAAGTAAAAATGAGTTCAAGTATTCATAATCATAGATTCAGCTTCATCAGGGTTTTAATGGAAACTAAATTAATTAAGAATATATATATATATAGTAATAATTTTTAACTGTCAATATTGTTGTTGACATGTATGGTTTTCTAGATACCCTTTTGCTTGTTTATAAAGCAAATGATGGGGATTGGGGATTGAAAGTTTCCTGTCAAAAGAGTCAATTTAGAGTTAGATGTATATGTGTAGTTTGTTCTTCCATTTTCCATGAAGAAAACAGGTCGACATGGATGAACAGTAAGTAACCCAAATTGACGCAATTTTGGCTCAAGCAAACAAACCAACAACAAAAGCTTATTTGTAAAGGGATATAATAAAAACCCAAGATATAATATAGCTGGCTTGATTAGAATGCAGGAAATGGGGATCATGTCAATCGTTTTATTGACATGGACTATGTACATTGCTGTTGCACCAACCATAATATATATTTTATATCCATTAAATTATTCAAACATTCAAGTTGCAAATGTGACTTGGACAGGAATTAATCTTCTGCTACAGCACTTTTTTTTTTGGTTCATCTCTTTTAAGTTGTTCAAAAGGGTAAATTCTTATCCGGATTAGTCAGGGCAAAGCCCTGGATACCGGATGAGATACCAAAATAAATTTAGTATTAAGACTCTGACTAATTCAGGATCAAGTCGCGAGCAGCTCCTTGGTCGCCTCGTTCATACATGTGTCAATGTTAGAGGCCGTTTTCTTCTTTCTTCATTAATTTAACCTTCTCCTCTTCCTTTTAATGGAAGTCAAATTATGTCAAATTTTTTAGTGCAGCTACCAAAAAGTTGAAGGCATTAGATTAAAAAAGCCATCCCCTGTTTATTTTTCCTCTGTTGAGATTATATAAAGTAATGTTGGAAGATTTGGTTGCGTGATTCATGAGAATAAACTATAACTCCTCAAGGAAGATTGTCTGTTTTTTGTTCACTTTAATCCCTACCATATTATAGTAATATAATAAAGCTTTTTAAGGAATCCGTTTTAGACTTCTATTCCGTTTAAAGCAAATAGGTATAAGTAAAAGTTAGGGAAACCCCGTTCATTTCCTAGAACATGCAAATCAAGCAGGGAATATGAACTTTTTCAGTATGTCAAGAAAAGAACAAATAAGTTTAACCCATGATTATAAAAAGCACAGGGAGAAATCTGAAGAAAACCTGATGAGAACTTAAAGTCTTGTCTTTAAGCTTTGGAAGAAAGAACAAAAATGGAAATAAAGAATGGCAGAGGGTTGATGATCTTATCCTGTTGCTTAATTTTACTTGCTTTAGTTGCAGCAGGTGAAAATCTCCCACAGAACAAGAAGGTACTAATCACAATTTTTCATTTATAATTTCTTTCTATTTATAGTTCAATATATATAAAATTAAGTCACTATATTTGGGTATTTGAATATGTTATGTTTAAAACAGGAAAATTGCAGCTATGCAGTCACAATACAAACATCATGTACAAAGGGTGCCGAGACATCAGATTATGTCAGCCTGAGATTTGGTGACACAGAATCGACCGACATTGTAATTCAGCATCTGAATTCCAAGCATGTAAGGGAATTGGATCCGTTGCAGCCTCTTGTTCTTGACGACATTCCCAGAAAACCATTCCAAGCTTGCGTGGTAGATGAATTCCAAGTTACAGGGGAATGTGTGGAATCACCAATTTGCTATCTGTATCTTAAGTTATCAGGAAATGATGATTGGCGACCGGGATTTGCACAGATTGACGCATTGGATTTGGGAAAGTCTCATTTCAGCTCAAAGTATTTCTATTTCCGAAGATATCTGCCTAGGAACGTTTGGCATGGTTCTAATTTGTGTGATAATAAAGAGGTTACTCCTTTTGGAATCAAGCAAAAAAGAAAGGTCTTTGCCAAGAAATCTGCAGATGGAAGATCAAGGCCATAAATGATCAGTTTGTTGTTATCACTATTAAATAATCATGTACATATACATAGAATTCAGGTCATATAACCTTTGTTTTTCAAATATGGAAGAATATGTAATGTTAATTGATAACTATACTATATACACAATTACAATACCTACACCAATGTCCCTTTTAAAAAAAAAATAAAGCATGCATTAAGATTAAATCAAAGTGCGAAATATACTTATATCAATGTCCCAACTATTATTTATTTGTCCTCTGTGAGACATGTACTATGGTTAGGAAATTGATATATGATTGTTAGTCTAATCTAATTATTACTTAACTAATCATAATTAAAATACTAAGGGAGCGCTTTGTTGGGGGTAATCTTTGTGGTGATCTTGGGTGGTGATCTTAGATTATCCCGTTTGGTTACACTTTTTTTTTGTTAAGAGTGATGATTCGATTACCATCTGATCATCATCTAAACCTAGGTAAACCAAGATCACTAGTGAATCTGGGGAATGATCCTAACCAAACGACCTCTAAATACTACAGCTGACAATTAAGGAGAGTACTAATTAAGTTGATGAAAATGCTCACATCCACAATTAAGCTTTTGATTGAGATTAAGAATTCAATCTTTCAAAGGATTAAAAACCTTTTTTATATATTAACTGTTTTGTACTTGAAACAAATCCTTGATCACATGCCCAAAAAGCAGGGGAACCCCTGTTATCTTCATTAATGACTTACAATTATTATTATCATGCGTCTTTCCTTTTCCTTGATAATCTACTCTACGGATTAAAATGGCTCAAGTTTTCTTGTAAAAGAAAAGAGAACAAAGATCTTTTCCATTCAATTAAACTGTCAGAAACATAACCAAAGGAGGGTTACTATTCAATTTCCGAAAAGCTAAAAAGGAAAAAGAAAGCTGTTCTCGATCGAAGCAGTATAACGAACTCCATTAAGCCAAAACAAAAGAAAAAAAGAGACGTTTTTGGTTTTTGGTGTTTTTGGGGTTTCCCCATTTTTCTGAACCCTGCCTTGCCCTGAAAGTCAGACTCAGGCAGCTGCGCCCCTGCCATTGCCCACTAGAGACCAAGTTAAGTTATAGTTGAAGTAGAAAACTAGTACTACATTTGTTTTTTTCCTTTTCCCTTAACTTAACGAACTGGTTTTATCATTAACCAATCAACTCATCAGAAACTGTGAACATTGTTAAAACAGGGAAAAAGAAGTGTGATCATCGATGATGATAACTTCGATGTGTTCCATCATAGTCATTTTTATAGTAATTTTTATTGATAGTGAAGCTTTTTTTTTTTTTTGGGTGTCTGTTTTCTTGTTTCCTTGAATTTTGGGGCATCATTATAATCAACGGACATGGGCTTGCTTAGTTAAGTTACTTTTGAGAGGATCTTGGCTTAGGCATGCAGCACCTGTTTTGTCAAAACTCAAAATCACTGCCACTTTTAGTTGAAAAAATAATACTACTACCTTGCATTCCGTTTTCAAAAAAGCATTAAGAAAGAACACAAGCTATTAATTAATAGTGTCTTTCAGAAGGATTCCTCAAAAAACAAAAATAAAAAAGGGTAATTATTTGATACACCGGCGGTGTAAATTTTGGACTCCACAAGCGGGTTGTGGAGTTGACACATGTCCATTTTTTTAATTAATTAAGTTTTAAATATTTCAATCTAGTCCCTAGAGGACACATGTCACCCTTCAAGACCCGCTTGTGTAGTCTGCTTAACTCCACCGCCGGTGTATTGTATAATTTGCCAATAAAAAATAGTTATTGTTTAATACACTGTCGGTGTAGTTTTTGAATTCCACAAACGGGTTTAAAGGTTGACGAATAATCCACTTCAGAGTTAATTAAATTTTTAATATTTCAATTTAGTTCCTAACAGTGTGTTTGGATTGAGGGACCAATAAGGGACGAGATGGGACGGGATGAGATGGGAGGTCCTTTTAGTTAGTGACCCATGTTTGGATTGAAAATTAGATTTGATCCATGGGTTTTGAAGGATCAATTTTGGTCCTTCTTGATCCTTATAAGTCCACCTTTTTTGGTACTCCAATTTGGAGTACCAACAAAGTTTTATTTATTAAATGTTAGGTGATCCCTCATGTTCTTTATTTTTTATATTTTAAACAATCCAAACAAGGATTGGTCCTTCCCTTTCTTTCCTTTAAAAAACCCTCATTTCCCATTCTATCTTGTCCTATACTGATCCCTCAAAAAGTTTATCCAAACACACTGTAAAGAGACATATGTCACCCTTCTATATCCACATGTACAATCTGCTAAACTCCACTTATGATGTGTTGAATAATCTTCCAATAAGAAATCCTTTTAGATATAGAAAATATGAAAAGTTAATTAACACCCTTAGTATGTGTTTGTTATATGGATTTGTATTCTCACTTTTGTTAAAAGGTACAAATGAACAATTTACACTGCAACTATTGCAACTACATATAATTATTAGTAATGGATTTTTTATGGTTGAAATATATTAATTAGGAGGTATATATTGTAAGCAACATTACGTCATGTAATTAATATTGGTGAAATAATAAATGGGTAATGAGTCATTTTACAAAAGGCAAGATATTTTTACCCTTACCATTTAGTGAAAAATTTACAGTAAAGGTGAATTTCAACAAGTGTACGGACAAAGAAGCCCCATGCATTGATGTATCTCAGTCTCAGAGTAGTCAAATCAGATTTCAGATGATTAACTAATCACTATTACCATCTCATTTAGCGTGGTCCAATCACATTTAACCACTTGGATCCCCTTTTCCATGCATTTCCATTGCCTATATATATAAGCAAAAAAAAAATGAACGAAAATTAAAATTTTATTTTGTAGGATAATGATATATATTTTATATATGTAATTAATAAGAAACAAACATATAGTATAGTAGATTAAATTATATTTAGTAAGAAAAAGAAAAGCAAAGTAAAATGATGGGAAAATCAGTAGCAATAAATGGAATAGTGATAGGTCGATTTACATATTCAGTACGTGTGTGGTTACTGCCTAGTGGCTACTATAGTTAATTTCCGAAGATTTCCATATCTTTTTATGTACTAGAAATAAAAAGAAAACACATCATCACTCTTATGAAATTCATTTTAAAAGTACTGTATACAAATTACTTTACAAAACTATTTTTCAAAATGAAAAGAACCTCAAAAACTAGAAAATTTTCATTTCTTAAATCATTCAGACTTCAGTAGTGGAAAAAAAAAAGAGTAATTAGTTAATTTCATTTTGATAATAATTTACCCAAAAATAGTTATCAAAATATGAATTTAAATTATACTACTATAGTATACAATTACTACTAAAATAAAAAGGAAGTATTTATTGTGGTATGTGGAGGTGGTAATTCTAGGTTTTTGATTGGTCTGAAATCTAAAAATCCATACTCGTTCATGCATGAATATACCATTATACTGTATACATATGTAGCATATATATATATATATAGTTGGAAACATATATGCTACTATAAAGTTAGAATTAATGGCAACTGAAAATGAGACAGCGACCCAAGCCCTAAGACCCCATTGCTGATGCCTTTGATGACGATCATATTCTTCCATTTTGAGATAAAAGGCCCACCCCCTCTTCTCTTTTTTATTTAATGCCCCATGCATGCCATATGCTACATGCCATTATTATGGAGTTATAGCTATTTTAATACCATCTCACTTTATTGTATCAAAAAAAAAAAGACCTTGTCACTTTCTTCTTCTCTTGATCATCTTCTTCATCTTCTTCTTCTCGATCCCGAAACCAACGGGGACAGGGAAAGGCCGGGGCCTGTCTCCTGTTTCCTCGATACGTGGTCGGTAATGAAAATGAAAATGAAAATTACCTAGGATAAAGTTTGGACCATGCTTATGAATACATATATATATATGGTCATTTTGCATTGCCATATCCATGGACCATACTATGTAGCTGACAAAATGAACAGTTTGGGTTAATTTTGAAATATGAAACATACATGTAACATGTTTATAGTAATTTTTTTTTTTATAAAAATAATTAATAAGGACGACTTACATTTTGTGAAACATTTAATAAAAGTGTCCTCTTTCAACAAGAAGTTGATAAACATTCATAAATATGGGGGATATCTACCACAAGAATTGCAGCTGGTTAACTATACACCTTTTTATATTATTTTTCTCTTGTGTTGTTTCCCTTTGGCGGGATTAAAATAAATATAGAGATTCTGTCGACAATATGATCCTGGGTGTACAGTGCTCTCATTTGGGAATCATGATTAATGGCGACGACTTTCCGGACGACTATATATATATTTTTTATATGCAAAGGGAAATTTGGCCGGAAAAAGCAGACAACTGTTCTCCTTTGGTGCAGAATATAAGCCACCTGCGCGCTGCATATGTACAATGGGGCGCCAGCGCCATTAATCCTAATTCCTTTGCCTTTTGAGCTCAACTTACTTGCTGCCTGCTTTTGCCTATATTCAACTTAAATTGCTCCAGACAAATGACTCAAATGCGCATACATAAAATATACACAATACAATTAATTTTCATGTACATTTTAAAATTTTTTTAGGTAATTTGATTATTCTAATTTAATTCATTACTATAATTTACAAATAAGATGCTACTAATTATTTAAGATTTACTTATTTACAACATGCTTTCATGATGGGCCAGTACAAAGATCTGAAGCTAGCTACTTAATAAATTGTACGATCTTATCAGTAAATTAAAGAAGGAGAAAAGTTTAGAATATTTTCAAAATCACATATATGCGCATATGTTTTATTAATTTGGTAAGTATATATAGAATTGACACAAGTGTGTGTGTGTGTTACATGTTGAAATGACTAAATTCTGTTTCAACTTTCAAGACTATAACATCTTGTTTTCGGTAACCTTTCATTTTCACCACATATATATACACACACATATGAAATACCGTATAAACTGGTTAATTACTATAGAATATACTTCCTCCGTCCCATATTATCTATCCCTTTTTGAGACTTTTTTTTGTCTCAAATTATCTGTCCCATTTAGATAATCAAGATACTTTTGACTAATTTTTAGTCCTATTAAATGTGGGAAGAGAACACATGTTAAGTAAAGTTAGGAGTAGTATTGCAAAGTATAGTAAAAGTCTTGTAAAATTTTGTGTTTCAACCAATTTTCTTAATATTTGTGATATGGTCAAAATGGACAGATAATATGGGATGGAGAGTTAAATTATCTAAGCGGGTATAGAAATTATAAATTAGAAATTATATAAATAAAAATTTCGAATTCAAATATTAAAATGAACAGAGATGATATCTCTCATTATTGTATGATCCAAATTTATCACCCTTATAAGGAGAAAACCCTAATTTGAAACGAACGAAAATCCTCTGCCCCAATTTTGGTGCCCCACTTGTGCCACATCCATCAAATAATGACATGTGTCCCTTTTCAGTTTTTAATGTTATTCCTTGTTTGCGTAATTAAATTAAATTTTATATTTTCATTCTAAAACCCTACAGGGAATGTATTAAAATTTAGGACTAACCCTTATATATAATTATTTATTGTTAATTTGGGGCTAAACCTGGTGTTTATGTGGGTTTCTTATTTTATTTTCTTGTATAAATATTACTTGTTAAAATTTAAAAACAAACAAGGTATAACACAAGAGGCATGTGACATGATTTGGTGAATGAGGCATGAAGTGAGGCACAAAATTTGGGGCAGGGGATTTCCATCCATTTGAAACCATGGTGAGTGGCCCCAGCGAGCAACCTTTTTACATAGTGTCACACGTTCATATATATGGATCATGGCTATTCTTGATAAAGTCTTAAAGGGTTTTTTTTTTTTAAAGAAAATATATTTTTATTTAATTATAAGGTTATAGAAAGAGAAAAGGGAAAAGAATAATGAAGGGGACAGAGAAAAAATGTAGTGGCAGGGGACACAAGGAGGCGTCCAATCAATATCCAGGCATTCATGCATGACGAAAGCAATCCAAATTGGCCGTATTTTTTCTTTTTCATACAATACTATAATCTAAAATAAAAAGATAATTTAATGTGACAATATCAGTCCATTGTTTGACGTATTTGTCCTTATTTCTTCGACAAAAATTTACTTCTCTTCTGTATTTCGGAATGGTACTGATATGTGACTACACACATCTAGCCTTAGCACCTTATTTTGGAATCCTTTGTTTTCTCTATTGTTTTATATGTTTATCGTCAAACCCTTCGCTTTCTCTTCTTTTTTTTTTTTTTTTTCCTCTTTCATTTATGGTTAATTTATGAAAAGGATCATATATATGAAAAACGATAGGATAAAATAAGATAAAGATAAGATTTTTCTTTATAGTAACTTGATTATTTCAAATATTGTTAAGAATACTGTTAATTAATAACCCATAAATAATACCTAAACTCTTGCTTTTATTAAAAAAAAAATAACACCTAAATCCTTGACTCAATGGTAGGCGCATACTTCTTGAAATCATAAGGTTTTAGGTTTAAGTCTCACTATATGTGTAAGCTTTGTGCCCCTGTGTGGCCTTTGTTTGATTGTTAGCTTTATGATAGTGGTTTATTTATGAATTGTCGTTAGATATTTGAGCATACATATTCCTGAATATCGTATTATTCCTTAAAAAATCCCCATAAATAGGTTTAGAAAGTGTTCACCACTTAAATTTTTTTTTAGGTTTAACAATAATAGTACTTTAAAATTAATTAAGTTTGTTTCAGCTATAGAATACTTGGATATGGACACACACATATGTTGGGGCAATAATTTGAAACGATAGATGAAAGTACGTGAGAGTTTACTCACTTACCAACTTTCTCAACTCTTGAGACCCACTTGTCTTTTCCGCTTGAATTGCTTGTCATATTTTGTTCATGGCAAGATTAATATATCTTTTTTCCCATAACAGGAACAATGCTAGTACTACTACTAATTATTTAATAGCATACCAAATTGTTCTTTAAACCAATTTCTCCATATTCATGACATATTTAATGTGAGAGGTTCATAATATTTTTATTTATAATAGGAAAATGTATAATATAAATATTTTTTGAGGTAGTATAATATATATATTTGTACTAAAAGAATGGTATTTATATTTTTTTACTTCAAAATTGCATGTATTCAAACAATCAAATAATATATTTTTAAGCAGGTCTCAGGTTCGAGATCTTGCGTACGCAGCTGCCCCTGTTGGGAGACTCACCCAGCATAACCAGGTGCGCGACGCGGATCGGATCCGGATTAATCAGGGTAAAACCCTGGATACCGGACGGGATACCAAAAAAATAATATATTCTTATATTCAAACACCTAAAAATTTCCCGTTAATCTTTAGTGCAGTTATTTGGTAATGTTACGTGTAGTATTGAAACGGCTTCTCGTCGATCGAGTTTCTATGCATGGAGGATATATATATATCTTCGAAGAAAGAATGGTGGTTGATCACCGTTCATATATGAACGGCTGAGATTGAATGGGGCATATAAGCCATGCGAAAAGCAAAAAGAGAGATGGCCATGCGACGTTTTCTGCATATGCATTAATGGGTTTGTCCAGGGCTTACGTTTCCAGTACAGTTTAAAACTAATAATAATAATATAGATAGAGATAAGAGAGTTGGGAGCCATGTTAATTTCCTGTTTATTGAAAAAGAGTTGAGAGTTTGAGAGTTGAGAGAGATGAGACCCCTACCTATATGACAAGAACCGTTACAGGTAACACAAACAGACAGCTAAACACGGTTGGAAAGTGGTCTCGGAGCTAATCAATGGCGCTAGATGCTATTATTGTCAGCCTCTGATCCGATCTATCTATATATGTTGAAACAATCAAAACAGTTTTTTCAAAATGCTCAAAAACTAATGAAAAATCATTCCATAAAGCCGTAAAAATAATTATAACAGTTATATTAGTTAGAGCAGTATATAGTAAAACAGATATATCACAAATGACAAGACCTTTCTGCCTTTTCAAGGCCTGGTTTTTCATTTTTCATGATCAAATGGTGGTGCTATAGTACTAACTTTTAGGGTAAGTAAATATGGTCGGGGCAGGGGGGTAAATGCATGAAATGCAGTAAGAAATTAGTCCAAATCATAATGATGATAATGAATGAATATGAATATATATATATATATATATATGATGATTATAAAAAGACAGAGACAAGATCTTTTATGGAATGTCAAATGGTCTTTTCTTTTCTAGTTTTTGGATTTAAATAGCTGAAATCTTTTGTTACATTCAATTGAAACTTGAAACTTTCAAACACCTATATATATATATATATATATATATATTAAAACCAAACCCTTATTTCTTTTCTTTAAATTTCTCACTAACTGTACATATAATTAACTTTCCTTTTAATTTCATGAAAAGCAAGAAAAATGAAGAAATATTGAGAGCTAGGTCGGGCATGCATATATGATATATATGTTTATATGGTCCAAAAAGCTGAGAAAACCTACCTACCTACATGCAAGAGAGTATATAATATTATTCATGATGATGGGTATCGGGTATTTGGTGGAGAAAATTCAAGACTGGGTCTGGGGGGCTCCTTCCTTTTATGACCTTTGCTATATAATGTGATTAAGACATATCACATACCTAGCTTTCCATTACTCTTTAACTTTTAGCTACTTTATTTTATATTATAAGTTTTTCTTTCCCTTCCGAAAGAATGTATGGCATTTTGTGGGAGCTTTATTAATAAAGGGGAGCTAGATTTATATTCTTGTGACGTCATTTTATTAAAGGGAATACCCCACTTGTAAGATATATATATATATATATCATATATAGCATGTCTTTATATATTATGGATATAGATTAATAGAAAGGGAGAGAGAGAGACCCCACTTTGCAATAGCAAAAATAAATCACGAGTGTATTAACTATGGTGTCCTTATGTATATTTCTTGAAAATATTCTTGTATATATATATATGTAGTAATAAAAACAAAACCAAGTCAATTAATATACATAAAAATAAATAAAAGATTACACATACTAAATAATTACACCTAAGAATATAGTATTATGTACAAATATAAGAAGGGGAGGGAGATGGTTGAATCCACACTATTGTATAACTTCATATATACCTCATTGCATTTAAGTCAAAAGTTCAACCCCTTGTATATATATACATTGCATGTGTATTTGAAAAAAAAAAGGTTTAGTTATAATTTACTTCATTTTTTTTGGCCAAAATAATTTATTTAGAAAATGAGGGATTAGCAATCATTAATTAAGAAAGGGTAACAATAATCATTGCGCAATAAATGAGGAATAATAGCAATCATTACTTAGGGCTAGTATTTTACTTTCTTTTAAAAAAAGAAAAAGAAAAACGAAATTTAAGGTTCAACTACTCTATTAGATTTTTAAGGGCTAGTATACTTAATTTCTCTTCTTTTAGATTTTTTAAATGTGTATATTAAAGAAAATCTATATATTCAAATCAACACCCATCTAGTTACTTAGCCATTCTATTTTAAATATGTAGATTTAAAGGTTCACACGATGCCTACTCTCTATAGACTCCAATATTCATCAACTATACAGCTCAAAAGTAAAAAAAAAAGTTAAAATAGCCATTCAATGTGCAGAAATAAATAAGAAAAAGAGAAGTCAACTTTTTTTCTTTGAAATTTATTCTTCATAATCCATCGCTAGAAGAAAAGAAAGCTATGATGCTATACCGCCGTATCTAGAAATGTACATATAACAAACAATTTACTCCCTATTCGACATCTTCTTCCGCGTTTCACCTCTTACTTTTCTTTTCGCAAACATGATTTTCATTTTGATAAAAGCTACCATTAATATTATTAATTAAAGTTTCCAAAAATAAAAGAATTTTTCCCTAGAAATTTAAAAGTCAAAATTATTATATAGTATTAATTAATCGTTGTTTGTACCAAAATGGGACTTTTTTCGCAAGACAAGATTCTACTCTTACGCTCATGCATTTACACTCTAATGTATGTATAATGACAATAAAGTTTTGTGTGCATTAATGCTTGGTGGGCTGAAGTAGCTCATGCTCATGTATGCAATTGGCAGAGATATGTAAATATATTTACTAGCTCTTGTCTCCGACCAAAACCATTTACTACTAAACTTTTTTTCCCAACACGCTTAGGTAGTGCCTACTTCACCATCCCAATTATAAATGTTAAAAGAAAAAAAAATCCTATATATATTATAAGGTAAATTATTCCATCTCCAAGTCAACAACGTAAGCCATCAATCCTTTGGAAAAATTCAATTGGATTTTCTTCTACGGATTTTTCAGACCTACGTATAGATGACCTATTATATATATGAGTCGACTATAGAGGTTCTAACCCGAATACTTCCCACCACAAGTCCAAACCTTTATCATTTGGTGAACCCTATATTGACGAATCCTAATATATTACTCCAAAAAAAAGTGATATCGACATAATTGATCATTCAAGTTTCCCCTCATTCATTCACTATACCACCTTTGCCTTTTAGATTCCCTCTCTCCCTCTCTCTCAGCTTGATGAGCTTGGCATTATGCAAAAATATAATACTACTAAAAAACCAACACACACTTGAATGCCCCTCCCCAGGGAAACATCAGCATGACAACCTGCACTTGTACTTTTTTCCACTCTAATTAACCCTCCCTCTCACCCTCTCTCTTTTGCTGTCCCTCTCTCTCCATCCTTTTTGTCTCTCTTACTTTACTTCTCTTCTTCTTCCCTTTCCTTTTCTCCATCTATTTATACCTGTTATATTCTCAAACCCACAAGGCCAAAAACCAGTAGCCACTTTGCAGTTTACTATAATCATAAAAAAAAAAACATAAAAAGAGTAGTATTGAGAAGAGCTTAGCTTTGGGTTGTAATTTTTCTTTCCTTTCTCTATAATTATTATGCCTCCTTCAACTTCTTCTAGGTGGTGTCCAACACCAGAACAACTTATGATCTTAGAAGAGATGTATAGAAGTGGAGTTAGAACCCCAAATGCCACCCAAATCCAACAAATCACTTCCCACCTCTCTTTCTATGGCAAGATTGAAGGCAAGAATGTTTTTTATTGGTTCCAAAACCACAAGGCAAGAGACAGGCAAAAGCTTAGAAGAAAACTTACCAAACAACTACAACTTCAACACCAACTCTATCATCAACAAATGCAACAACAACAACAACAAAACCTCCCAAACCATCACTTCCTTCACTACTTTGATTCTCCTGCTCATATCTCTCCTCCTGGCGCTCCTGCTGCTTTTCAACATCTTTCCTACTTTAACACTTCACCCACTCTTTTTCCTCAGGTAAAAAAAACATTTCATTGTTCTGTTTTTTGGTCCATTGGTTAATTATATATATACTATTATAAAACTAACGGAAAACATTTTGGTACAATGATTGCACCCTGGCTTAAACAAAACAAACATTTTTCATGTTTCTCAAACAATTTCACCAGCTTAGCTATATATAAGGAAAATATTTTCTTCCTATTTTTATATATACCTAGCCTATATTTTTGATCATATATATATATGATCATATATATATATATATATACGTTAAATATTAAATTTTAAGTTGATTTTTATTTATCATGGATGATAAGAAAAAAAAAATACTCCGACTTGTATATATGGAATGAGAACTGAAATTTATGTAGGGTTTCTAATAACGGTTTTATGCGGGAAGAGAAAAATATAGTAAACATAAATGATGAAAGATATTGTACAATATATAATATAATATTTTACTAGAATTACAATATTTTACCTAGCTTGCATGCAAGATATGCAACCATTTTTTTTCTTTTCCTCTGACAATAAGGAAACCTAAATTTTTGTACAAATATTATTAATTTCCAAAGTTCAAATATCATCCACAAGTGTGCATGTATTGCATAGTGCTTTGTTTTATATATATTATATAGTAAGATTTTAATTCATAAATATTACCAGTAAGATAGAAATTGTCTTATTTGCTTCTTATTATAAGCTTTTAATAAATGATTTGAAACAAATGTACATACAACAATATATATGAATATATTTCAAAATGAACTTTCATGTTTACTTAAGCTGGCCCCCATTGTTGACCCTCTCGCCCGGTGTACTATTCCGGCCAGAAAATTTCTGCATTATGTTTTTTTATTAATTTCTGGTCCTATCTTTTCATTTTTTTAAAGTTTAACAATTAATTTAAGGTTTTAACCATTCTGAAAATTTTGGGGAGCAGGTAGGGATTCATCATGATGATGCAGCAAAGCAAGTGATGAACTACACGTGGAAGTTTGACATACCAGAAAGATCATCATCCGGAGAGAACATGGATAAGGCCATGGTGAGAACGTACGGTGGTGATTGGTTGATGATGGTTGATCTGGGTCCCTCTCTATCGTCACCAATATGTTACAACAGCAACAGGCCACCCCTTAAAACCCTTGACCTTTTCCCAGTCACTGCTTCAAATCTCAAGGAAGAATGCACCAATAATAACAATATTAATAAGCCTAGCCATCTTTCTTGTGTTCCTCCTTCTAATCCACCCACACCGGCTAAAACCCTCCTAACCCTCCCTTAATTATAAGTTAAACCCTTCCATAAAAAAAAAACCAACTAAAAATAACCCAAATCTCCCTGCCTAGGTAATTAATTGTAGTAATTAATAATAACTTGTAACTAGGTTTTTTTATGGCTTTTTTTTTTACTTTTATTTTTGGAAATGTACTGTAATTTTTTGTTTTATCAGCTTCTTGGGTTTCTGCAATGTATTTGTTGTGTTATTTTACGCATTTTAGGTAGGAATGAGAAAGATCTACATTGTCTAGGGAGTAATGGTACGTATTGCTCCCTTTCTTTTACTATTACTACTACTATTACTATCACATTTTTTTTTTTTAACTGTTAATCAGAAGTACTGTGTAATTTTTTCCAATTCCAAAATTCCAAAACAGAATTCTAGGACTAGAAGATTAATGGGTTGCAAAGTGCAAAAGTCCATTGTTTTTTCAACTTTTGTTAAACTTGTCTTTTGTGTAGCTTAAAGCTGGCTGTCTGCTTACTATACATATATAGCAACACCAGTACTTTGATTGGACATCTAGTCACATTGATTTCAGCTTTTTTTCAAACTGGGCTTGGATCTTTTTGACAAGTCAATGCAATAATAAAAAAATTATTACTACTAGTAAATTCACAATATTCTTATAAGCATGATAAGCCTCCTCAATCTGGACTTTTTTTATTTGAACTACCGGAGACAGAAAATTTCTTGTTCTTTTTTTCTAATTATATATTCTTGCTTACATGACTAGCTACTAATTAATAATAATGTAGCCTTTCAAAAAAATAACTAATTAATAATAATGTGATATTTATATTCATAACCTACATTATTTTCCAACTTTAAAGCCTATATATATGTAGGCCTAAATAATTTACTAAAAATCAATTTCCTTCCAAAATGTAAAGTTATATGTACATTTTATTACTAGTGTACAGTATTAGATCAGAGACAACTTTTGTATATTAGGTGTTTTTTTTTTTTCAGAATGAATGATACCGGGACTCGAACCCTGGTTCTTAGGGATGAATGACAAGCATCTAAGCATAGAACAAGAGGAGAACCAGTGTATATTAGGTGTTTCACCACCTAATAATAAAGGGAAAAATAATAAAGATGTTATTATTTTCTAAGGTTAGCTACAATATGATATATATATATATATATATATATCAAATAAAATACTCCTTGTCGATTTTATGTTCCCTTTCTATGAGAAGCATTTTCTTTTGTATATAATATAACATATTTGAAAATTAATTAATTTACATATACGTCAAAATATGCAATTTTTTCTTTAGATTTCTAAGCTCAAATTTGAACCTTTAAGCAGTCCAGGGACATTAACACACATATACATATATAAACTATAAACTCAAACACAAAATAATATGTTTATAAACATGCTGCTAGATATAAGCTAGTTAATAACTTGATGAGTCTTTAAGAACATTCTTTTACTAATAATTTCGAAAAGAATATATATATATATATACACAATATATGAAATTAAATTTTGCTTTTGAATTTTAAAACTCATCCTCCCTCCTAAAGGGAAAAACAAAGGTCGACTATACTACTACTATAATAAAAATAGGGGGGACCCCAACGACGTAAATTATAAATGTGTGTTTCTGATTGTGATTACGTAAAACACATGCACATTATTTAATGAAATATTTTCCAACTGAATGGCAAGAAAACCTTATAACTCTAACTACTAGCTATATTACTCTTTATTATTACTAGTACTATATATATAGTATTATATATATACTTGTATGAAAAAGATAAAGCAATTGAAACATATAATAAAATCGAAAGCAAGCATAACAATTAATGGGAAATATCCCCCTTTAGGGACAACAGTTATAATTGCAGCCGATATTATTTAAAGTATACAAAGAAGTAAGCAAGCAAGCAACATACAATAATATATTACTCACTTTTGGTGATAAATTTTGAAGCCAATAATAATAATTAAAAGCACCCCTCCAAACATTGCATTAAAATCTTAGGTCCAATTTTTTTTTTTTGTACAAAATGTTTTTGCCAAAGGAAACCATACCCAAAAGACAAAAGTGAAAGCCAAATATATAGTATGATATATCACAATCTTTATAATATTTGTAGTTATAAATGACTATAACTTGCATGGGCAAGTGTGAACAAAAATGGCAAATGGAAGTGTAAAATTAAAATCCGTATGAATTTTGAGTTTGTGGCTAGAGGCTTCCATGGGCCCAAAATGGTGTGGTTTGGGTGGGCCTGAATCGAAACAGTTTCTTTTTTGGTACTATATTAATATGGGTAGGCCATATTTATCAGTGATTCATAAGTGAATCACTGCCCAGTGCCCACTGGCCTTATATAAAAGACGAGAAATCTGCCCAGATGTGTAGATTTTATTTATGACTCGTTTTTTCCATTAACTCTATGACAAATCTTTGGATTCTCCTTCTACCATCCAGCATCCTTTGGATAGTACTTTTATCTTTGGAGAAACCTTGGATGAATATCCTTGCTTAGTCAGTAATTTTTCTCAGATTCTGCTGTAAAATTTTAAGTGTTATAACATAATAAGTTGCTGCAAGATTCCTAATATTTATAGTACTTATTTTGAATTCCTTCAATCAATAATCCACCTTCTTTTTAGACCCCTTTATCATAAATCCGTATTTCTCCGAATTTTATCAATTGAATTTTGATTTTGATGTTCATCTACATAGTACTCTTAGTAAATCTTCATATTTAATATGTTGTTTCGAGTATTCCTTTAGTTGTCTGCCTTGTGAACTTTCAATAGTTAAAAAAAAAAGGTAATCCCAAACCCTTTGGGCCAGTAACGTATAAGGAGGTTAAAACCCTCCCGACAAATGGGTTTCCGGGGAATCGAATTTGTGTTCTCATCCTTACTGGGGTGGAAGCCGCTTACCACCTCAACCAATCACTTATTGGTAACCTTCAATAGTTTCAAATCAATCAAAAGATCCTACCAATCTTATAAATTACTGTGGATTTGCCCATTTGCATGTCTATTATTTAATTTTTTTGGATAAGTACTATATATATTTGTTCATCCAGAATGCAGGGAATTGAATGAATCATACCGAGGAAGTATTTAAATTTTTTTGGATAAGTACTAATATATGTTCATCCAAGATGCAGGGAAGCCTGTTCAAATTAAGGACATACACATTTTGCATTAATTGCAGAAATAATCAAAAGAAACTCACTCACACAATGTGAACTTTGTTTGAAATCAATGAAGTGAAGATCCTATCAATCTTCTTTCAAATTAGTATAGATTTGTCAGTTTCTTACAATCAAAAATACACATCTATCTATCAGATATTTTTATTTTCCTCCAAAAAAGACAAAAGGAATTTACACATGTTGAAATATAGCTCCCGAGTCCTGACCTATAAGCT
This sequence comes from Corchorus olitorius, assembly GCA_001974825.2. NCBI lineage: Eukaryota > Viridiplantae > Streptophyta > Magnoliopsida > Malvales > Malvaceae > Corchorus > Corchorus olitorius. The sequence continues at coordinate 38,174 of AWUE01016460.1, forward strand.
AATTTGAAAGTTTTGGGGATGCATGTATTTTTTGAGAGAGAATGAACACTCTGTAACCAGTTCCTCGAATAAATTTGTGTCTAAATTCTTTTCTTGTTACTTTCAAAAATTCTCCTTGTGAAAGTGGAATCGAGTTGATGTTTCTAGGCTAAATTCTTGACATAGATGCTTTAATACTTTGGTCAGTGCAGCACTTCCACAGTAGAAGACACCTACATCAATATCACCATATACTAATCAAAATTCAGGGGGGAAAAAAAACTTAATAGCCACTTTGCCCTATGTAGTCAACCATCACATCAAGGGGTAAATTGGCCTAATTTTACAAATTCAGGGGCAATTTATCTTGAATTTGCAAAGTTGCTATTAGGACCAAAAAAAAGGAAATCAATCTTTAGCTTTAGTTGATTTTACCTATTCGAGCTGATGGATGGGTGCTGGCCATTTGGGAGAAAACTTTCCTCCAATTGGGTCTTGCAAAATGTGTTGTTATCTGTGTCAAAACTCAAAAGGCTTTAGGCTTAGAAATTGACCCTTTAGAAATGAAAGCCTGTAATGATACAATCAAGCTTAGTAAAATGAAGATTACCCTGCTTTCTGAGACAATATCGACTCCATTCTTAGCTTGTTGAATTTTCTGAACCATGCCAATGAGAGCGGACCGTGCATCGCCTTCTTCGTATACACTAGTTAAATAGTTGTGCATTTCTATCATTTTCTGCAATTCTCAAATTATGTTAGATTGATTGATTTATGTTAATTCAAAAAAAAAAAAAAAACTTGGAAGCTTTGATTGAAAGTACTGACATTTTTGTCAAATTCTGCAATGTCATCCATGACTCCTTTAAACCATTCAAAGGAGCCTTGTTCCCTAGTCACCCAATAGAAATATGCCCTTTCTGGATATTTTTTACCAGGCTTCGTATTATCCGTTTGTGCACCCTCCTGTGTTAGTCAAATTTGTTCTAAATGTTAAAATCAAAGCCATCAATTTTGCAACTATGTCAAACAAATTGGAATCTGGGTTTTCTTTTTCCAAAACTCACAGCTGGTTTGATGTGGCTCAGCAAATCTTTTAAGATGCTGATAAATGGGGTTGCTCCAATTCCCAAACCAATAAGAAAAAGTATGTCATATTTCTTATAATTTTGAGCTGGTGCTCCAAAAGGCCCCTTGATGAAGATAGTTGGAAATGGAACTCTGTCAAGAAAAGTGAAAGCCATATTTTTAGACCCAGATTGAATATTGAGGGCTATAAAACAAAGCATGAATCAAGAACTAACTTTTCTTGTTCTGCTTTTTCTTGATCATAGTCTTTAGTTGGGTCTGATTTCTTGTTTGCTCTGGTTTCCATTCTCAATAAATTGCCTCTTTTTGCTTCCACCGTTGGGGGCTCACAAACCTACATTTAAAAAAAAAAATTTCATTAGTGCCTCTAATTTCCTGTAACATTAATGCTAAATTACCAGGATTATTTGAATTTTATCATCACACCTTCTGAAAATTTTCTCTCAGTTCTTTAGTCCAATCCCCTAGGGTTCGTATGTGGACACTCAAGTAGTCATCTTTCGGCGCCGAAGTGATGGAGAAGGGATGCCTGCAATAAAATCAAGGCCTTAATTAGGGATGGAAACATTTTCCTGACAAATATATAAGATAAGGGTAATTAATAAATTTGATAAATTACCACTCAAATTTTGATACATCTGGACACTTGACAAACAGATACATTCCACTTTTGTATTTGAACCCTGGAGGCTTGCTTACATATAGGGCTAGAACATTTCCTGTATATATTACAGCCTGAAAAAATGTCCAAAAAACAGGACAAATATGATTAATTAATAATTAACCCTGGATTTGAAGATTGTAATTAAGGAAATTAAACTAAGGTTTGTAGCATATATATGTACCTTAATGACATCCACCTGATGCTTGACATCCTGGACTCTTGTAAGCACTCTTTCGCTTGCATATATTAGCATTGGAACAGCGAGATACATCCATGTCTGGCAGGGGAAAAGAGGGTTTTAATTAGTTTCAAGAGTGAAGTAATGTTCCTCAAAAAAAGATTCAGAATTTAACTAATGGCAGAGTGTTGGACTCTTAGTTCCAGTAGCTAGAGTTCGATTCCTAGCAGTTTCAAGTACAAAAATTGAAAAAAAATGGTAACATACCGTTTTCGAATACCAAGGCTTTGCGAAGATGAGGAAGTAACCATGCATGATCAGTTGGATATAGACCAAAGCCAGCAAATGATGTGCATACCAGAAGGCATTGAACCCGGCCAAGACAGTAAATGGCCATGGTAACTTGACAACATTCCTTCTAAAGTTGTGTGTTGCAAGCGTAAACGAAAACGTCATCATAATCACCATGAATACCCCGGTAAGGCCAACAGTGTTGTTTACAAGGTCCATATATGTTGGTTGCGTGTAATTCAAGGTAGGACCAAGAAACTGATTGAATTTTTCTTTGGGGGCACTAGATATTGCCGGATAGTTACAAGCAAGATGCATAAACGTATGGAGAAATGACCAAATAGCAATTGCTACTGCAATTAACTTGTGGAAGTTTATGTTGTCATCAAAAGGGATTAATTTGTGGAGAAAAGTTGATCTGAGTTTCGTAAGTGTTCTTCGACACACTGGAATGAGGATTAGAGCCATGTCAAGCTTTAGAGCCTCGGCTGAACCCTTGGCAACGCAGACACAATAGCCTGTGATTTGATACGGAGCTGATCCGACAAATTGAAAGTATTTCCAAAAGAAGAGGATTAAGTTTACGATTACGAAAAGTGTAACAACCCAAATTTTCTTCCAATTCTCGTTGATGAATTCAGATGTCATCGTCGTGTATTTGCTTACTGGGGTTCTATATCTCTTGGGGATCATTGCTCTTGCCAGGGTCTCTGATTTCTTGTTAGTCTTACTATATTTGCCGTTATCGTCTGAGCTCACCATTCCCCTAAGTAGAACATCCAACTGCCACATCTGTTTGAAAATAGAAAATTAACAAGAGAAATGAATCACGTATTGGGTGCCTACCTTATATTAATTTGGCTTAATACCTTTTTGCCCCCTTTACGATTTCGACGTTTTGCTCCCTAAACTTTAATGTTAGACATTTTGCCTTATTATAAACTCGCAATTTGGATCCAATTTAGTCCCTCTCGGACAGTTGGCCTAACAACACTGTTATGTCGCTGACGTGGGTCCAAATTGCGAGTTCATGGGGCTAAATGTCCAAAATTAAAGTTTAGGGAGCAAAACGTCAAAATCATACAAGTTTAGGAGGTAAAAAGGGCATTAAGTCATATTAATTTGGCTTATTAGCCTTTTTCCCTTGAACTATGACAATTTGCCCCCTAAATTAAAATTGAGGCAATTTGCCCCTTCCGTCATGGGATAAAATGTTTTAAATTTGAGAACTTCAGATGTCCTGATTTGAAGTTCAGAAGGCAAAATATCATTCACGCTCATAGGACAAAAAAGACTAACGAAGTTGTTTGGAGAAGAAAACTAGACCTCTATATATCCCAAGTGATCAGGATCAAGCTCTTCCATGATCAAAGCTGCATATCTTGCGGCTTGTTCTTTAAATTTCCCAAGCTTGTTTGCGGAGGCACTCGATACTAAAATCTTTTTGCATTATCAATCATGAGAAATCCAATTATGACATGGAAATAGTAAGCAAGAATATTTGAACATGAAAATTACAGAGTTTCCCTGTTCTCACCTCCTTCACCTCTTCTTCTGACAATTTACCATCACCATCCTTGTCACACCTGGAAAAAACCAATAAATAAGAATTCAATTGAAAAAAAAAAAAACCCAATTCTGGATTTGATTTCTTACATGTCAAAGAAAATTTGAAGCCTTGAATCAAGATCTTGATTAGTCATCTCTTGCCAGAATGATTGTAACTCTTCCTTGGTAATTCCATCATCTGGGTTTATTCTTCTACGTCTTGCTAAGGCATTAAATACTCCTTCTGCAAATTCCTTGGAATCTCCCATTCCTACAAAGGAATCATTCAATTCAATTATATTATGTTTTAAACAAACAACAAATTATGTATATCCCATTGATTTAAGAGTTTTTTTTTTTTTTACCAACGCAGACACCAAATTTATCCCTGAAGAGTTTCCCATCAACAGCAAACTGGTCGAAACGCCTCTCAATTGATTTCCAAGCATCCGTTTCTTTCCCTGTCACCGTCCTGTCAAGGAAACGCAGACTCTGAAGTCCTTTCGCCGCCGACGAGGTTGTTCTTTGCACTCTAGGAATAACCGGCTGTGGACCGCCATTGTTTCTTTTCCTTGCCGTGCTCATCAGCCTCCGAAACGACGTCAGTCTGGAAGAATTCCGATTCAACCCTGGGGAAGTACTCGTTGTCCTTGGTAATCCGGCCGAAGTACTCGTATTCCTGGACAATCCGGTAGAAGTACTCGGATTCCGAGGTAATCCGGCCGAAGTACTCGAATTCCGAGGTAATCCTGCCGAAGTACTCGAATTCCGGGGTAAACCAGAGGAAACACTGGGATTCCTAGTGTAAGCGTTGGAAACGCTTGGTTGATCGGAAACCGGATTCCTGGAGGCGTCATTTAGAGGAACATCGGCCATTTTATCAATCTCGATGCTTTCCAGCATCCATTTCCGGGAACCGTCTTCGCTTGCATCCCCAGACAGATCGGTGGATCGGTCCTTCATGATTTATTCTTAATTTCTGCCTTTCTTGTTCTGTTTCTTCACCCTGTTAATGTGAATTCATGCGAGAATCCAACAGAAACACTTTGGTGAAGAAACAGAGAAGGAAAAGGGAAACGATGAGAAGAAAAGGAAACGGTCGAACATGAGTTGAAGTAGGGAAAGAAGGATATTTGAGATTCCATCATTCGGTATTTCGGTTAGTTATTTTAGTTAAATTTGTCTGAAAATAGGAATCATTAAGAGCCTGTCAAGCCAGCCAGCCTTCGATAATCATAGAAAAAGCTGAAAATTTAGAATTATGTACTTATTTATAAAACAGTTGGCTTGCAAAATTTTACTACTAGTTTGAAAATTCGTTATAAAAAAAAGAAGTTAGGATTAATTTATAACGGCCAAAGTACAAATGAAACAGAACATGAAATCATGAGCAATCTGTACAACTTGTATTATTCTCTCTCTCACCTGAAACCTCATATTTTGTCTTGCATGATTTATTTGAAAAATCACATAAATTTTTTTTAAGAAAAAATCACATAAATTTTGAGAGTTGCTATAGAGAAATATCCAAAAAAAAAAAAAAGTGATTGTTGATCCACAAAACCATCAAGGGAAAAGGATAAAAGATTATATATAGTATAGAGTAATAAATGAGTAAACCTAAATTGGGAAAGTATTTACAAATTGTCATTTGTCAAACTTTTTTTTTTTTTGGCAACAAGAAAAGGGATCTCTTGGTGTTTGTCAAACTGATTATGGGAAAAGAAATAAAGAATAAAGGACCTCCTTCGTTTCTCAAGTACGTAAAATATAATATGGTCAATGACTCAAATCAAATGTACCATTCTTTTTCAATATCTGAAACTTATCATCAACTATTAGTTGATGAGTTGACACGTTGCATACTTTTTTTCCTTTTGTGAAAAAAATTTCCGTATCATAATTTTTATTTGAAGCATATTATGATTATCAAATCAAAGTATATATATATATATACCATGACCATCTTCATTTTTTCATTAACTTAACTTCTCTCATTGCATCCATAATTGTACAGCTCAATTGTTTTTTACCCATCTGATATGTAGAGCTTTGCTCTGATTAATCAGGATCTGATCCATATCGTGCACCTGATTATGATGGGTGAGTCTACCAACGGGACACCTGCGTATACAAGATCTCAAATCGGAGATCTGCTTAAACTGAAATAAACGGCTTACCACTTGATCCAGTTGTACTCAATTTTTATGCATTGATTTATATGATTTTGCATTTTATGCATTGATTTATATGATTTTGCAATTTAGATTATCATTTACATCATGAGTTATGTTATGGTAATATAATAATAATAATAACACCAGTATTAATATTGTTAATTTTTCTTTTTATAAATGTTCAGTATATTTAATAGTTACATTAGATACCGATTAGTTCAATTTGAGTTTGGTGGAATCTTAATAAAAAAAAATTATTTCAATGTTTTTTTCTTTTAAATAAGATTCGAATATATAAAATAAGATTTTCTTTTTTTTAATCTCTCAAAAAAAAAAAGATTTGAACACAAAATATACCTCTTGATAAATTAGGATTATAAAGAAATAAAAATATATAGAAAGGTGCATTCCAATACATGTTTATTTTAAAAAATATACTATAATTTTAATTATTTTAGGAAAAAAAATTGTATTTATACTAGTATGACAATAAAACGGACCGTTAACGGTTAAACTACCAGCTTTCCCTGTTTGAAACTGGACTTTCATCCACGTTCATCTATGAAACTCCAAAATAACGAACCTTTAAAAAGAAAAAGGAAAAAGGAAATGAAACGAAGAGACAAAACGACGACGAAGAGTCTAATAGTGACTAAAGAGAGACAGATCCAACGGCCGGAAACTTCCTAAATGATTGGGCGCCCTCGTCTGGGCTTCCTTTCTCTCTTTTCTCTTTGGCACCAAACCAACTCAACTCACTGAGTCGACTCGACTCGACTCGAGTCACCTCCTTTCTCTCTCTCTCTCACCAAACCCTTTAGTTTCCCTTTCCACTCTCTTCTCTATCTTTCTCTCTTTCCTTTCCTCTACCTCAGCGCCTCTTCCCTTCCCCTCTGCCCTTTTTCGTCTTTTCTCCTCAAATTTCCATCCGACGGCTCTCATCCTTCCACGTCATCACCGTCTTCTTCAACCCCCCCTTTCTCCTTTCTCCTTCCTCCCTCCTATCTCTTTCCTATTTTATTTAACTCCCTCTTTAGTTAGGGTTCCCTTTATTTAACCGAATTCTCATAATTTTTTCCTCCTGTATTTGTTGTTCGACAAGGAAAAGAAGAAGAAGAAATCTTATAATCTTCATTCCCTCGGCTCTGTCAATTTCGCCGCAGATATTCTTCCTTTTCTTTCTTCGAATGAGGTATTTTTTCTTCTTCTCAAGGAGATTTTGGTTATTCAATTTGATTTCATTCTGATTTATTTTATGGTCCTTTGTTTTTATTATGTTTGCGACGAATTCGAATTCCAGAATTTGAGAATTTTGTTCCTGTTTGTTTGTTTTTGTTAGGGTTTTCATGAATTGGCCCTATTCGGGAACCGTGAAAATAATTTTTTGAACAATTTGGTAGGATTGGGGGATTAGATTTTTTTTTGTTCGTTCGGTGTTTCTTATGTCATGATGGCGATTGAGAAGAATAACTTCAAAGTTTCACGGTTTGATTCGGAGTTTTCGCCTGGTAGTAGAGAGACGACTGTGTCTAGTGATGAGGATGAGCTTCAGCATCGAAGCTCCGCTGTTGATTCTGATGATTCTGATGAGTTTGATGATGCTGATTCCGGGGCAGGTTCTGATGACTTTGATTTATTGGAATTGGGTGAGACCGGGGCTGAATTTTGCCAAGTTGGGAGCTTGACTTGCTCTGTTCCATTTGAGTTATTTGATCTTTCTGGATTGGAAGATATTTTGTCTCTTGATGTGTGGAATGACTGTTTAAGTGATGAAGAGAGGTTTAGTCTTACTAAGTTTTTGCCTGATATGGATGAGGACACATATATGCGGACTCTGAATGAACTTCTTAAGGGTAATAATTTTCATTTTGGGAGTCCTATTGAAAAGTTGTTTGATATGTTAAAAGGAGGGTTGTGTGACCCTAGGGTTGCACTTTATCGTGAGGGTTTGAATTTCTTTCAGAAGCGGCAGCATTACCATAATTTGAGGAAGCATCAGAATAATATGGTTGTTAATCTTTGTCAAATAAGGGATTCCTGGCTTAATTGTAGGGGGTATGGTATTGAGGAGCGGCTTCGTGTTTTGAATATTATGAGAAGTCAAAAGAGTTTGATGTATGATAAAATGGAAGATGATGATTCTGATTCTTTTGAAAGAGAGGATGTGGGTGACGGGTTGTGGAGCAAAAGGGTCAAGGACCGGAAAGCTATGCAGAAAATGGGTCGTAACTCTGGCTATGGGGTCAATGCAAATTCAGACTTTATTGCACGAGGGCAGCCGATGGCTTTGGAACCGGCAAAATATGGGAAGCAGAATCCCAAAGGTATACTGAAGACTGGTGGGTCAAAAGTACCTTCTGCAAAAGAGTTTGCCAGCCGCTTTTACCCTGGCTTGGATATGAATTCTGAGTCATATGGTTTGGCGGGAACTCTTTCTCGACAGAAATACGAGTCTGGGTTAGCACTCAGGGGAAGGGATCGGATGAGGTTAGATGAAGATGCTGAAGACCCAATGTTTGGAATGGGAATTCAACGAAACCGAAATGCTGTTCGAGATGGCATCATAAGCAAATCCAGTTCATTGAGAGCAGGGAAGAAGTATGACCTACTAAGAAGGGAGGAATTAGCTGGTGATGATAGTTTCATGGCATTGCCTCTGTCTTCAAAGAATGATTTACAGGCCTATGGTAGGAACAGGAATGCGTATCAGTTGTCAGAGGCAAAAATATATTCTGCAAAGCCACCCAACTTGAGAACATCCTACGATTTTCCAAAAAAGTCCAAATATGCTGAAAACCATCAGCAATTTGCCCTTGGAGATCAGATAAAGCCTGTGAAAGGCCGAACTCCACCACTGCCATTGAAAGGGAGTCGCATTGACCTATCAGAACGGGCTGAACTGTTTTGGCAGAATAAGAACCAAGGAGAAGATTTCTCTGTGGATTCCTCAGTTAGATCTGATGACTGGAATATTAGGAGCAAGAAATGGAAGGCAGGGCGAGAGTCTCCTGATTTCAGTTTCAAATCATATAAAGCTTCCTCACCACAGATGATTGATCGGTTCTTGCATTCGGAGGGTAGAGTGAAACCATCCCAGGAGAAGATCAGGGGGAACTATGTACAAAATGGAGGACCGGTTATGGGTGCTTCAAAAGGTAGTAGAGCATTCATTAGAAATGATGAAACAGAATCTGATTCATCTGAGGCTGAGCAGTTTGATGATGATGAGGATAGCAATCCTTTAACGAGAAGCAAGTTGGCATACCCCAGTGGTGTCATAGAAGGTTCTCGGTTGTCTTCATTGAGGTCTGGACTAAATTCTAGAAAGACCAAATCTTTGAAGAAAGATACTGTGGAGGATACGTGGAATCTTGATGGCCTTGCACGCTTCTCCAAAAAGAGCTTTGGGGAAAATGTGCATGTGCCAGGAGTAGAGAGCTACTATTCAAAAGCAAAACAGAAGGGTAAGATGCGTGAAAGCAGTCCCTTACATAACTCTGCTTCTAGAGTTTTGGATGAGGGTGATAGGAAACAAGTTTACAAGATGGGAAAGAATGGGCAGTTACGAGGGGAGCCTGGTGACAGGTTACACATGCCCTCATCAAGGGCCTACCCTGCTGAGAAAAGGCAGAAAGGTGGAGTTGCCTATGATCAGTCTATTTCACATTCAGATTATCTGCGTAGTTATCTTGTTGATGAAGAGGATGCTTCACCAATGGAACTATCATTGGCAGGTGAGAATAATCGGGGTAGAACTGGGAAGAAAGGCCGGAGCATTGATGTATATGATGGTCGTGAAACATCTGAAGCTTCATTGTTAGGATGCAATACGGTGAAAAAGAAGAGGAAAGGGAAGGATGTGGCAGATATTGAGAGAAGAGGTGATGATGGTAATCAGAACTCTAACCTTCAGCTGACTGATGATTCCCCTTTATCAAAGAGAAAGGGAAAGCGGAAAGTGGAGGTTGATACGGGTACTCCAGATATGGAAGTTTCTGAGCTGCATGGTGCAGAAATGGGAGCCACAGATGTTGAGATGGAAACCAAACCACAGAAAAAGCCCTTTACTTTGATTACCCCTACAGTTCATACTGGTTTCTCATTCTCAGTTATACATCTTCTTTCTGCAGTTCGAATGGCAATGATTACCCCGCTTTCAGAAGATTCCTTAGAGGTTGCCAAACCTAGAGAGGAGCAAAATGGAAACCAAGAAGGTGGTATGAATGGGGTTCTTTCTCATGAAAATGCAGTTAGTAATAATTCCGACCATCCTGTGCAAACAAGTGTGCCTTCTCTTACTGTTCATGAGATTGTTAACCGTGTAACTGTGAGTCCTGGAGATCCATGTATCCTTGAGACACAAGAGCCACTTCAAGATTTAATTAGGGGAGTTCTGAAAATTTTCTCATCAAAAACAGCACCTTTGGGGGCAAAAGGTTGGAAGCCACTTGTTGCCTATGAAAAGTCCACAAAAAGTTGGTCTTGGATTGGTCCGCTTACGCCTAGCTCAAATGATAATGAGACCATTGAGGAGGTGACATCGCCTGAAGCCTGGGGCCTCCCCCACAAAATGCTTGTTAAGTTGGTTGATTCATTTGCAAATTGGCTGAAAAATGGTCAAGAGACTCTGCAACAAATAGGGAGCCTTCCCGCACCACCGCTTGAATTAATGCAGGTCAATTTGGATGAGAAAGAAAGGTTCAGAGACCTAAGAGCTCAGAAAAGCCTTAATACTATTAGCCCAAGCTCTGAGGAAGTGAGAGCTTACTTCCGAAAGGAGGAGCTGCTGCGGTATTCTATTCCTGATAGGGCCTTCTCTTACACGGCTGCTGATGGTAGAAAATCAATAGTTGCTCCCCTGAGAAGGTGTGGAGGAAAGCCAACTTCAAAGGCTCGAGACCATTTTATGCTGAAACGTGATCGGCCACCACATGTTACGATACTTTGCCTTGTGCGAGATGCTGCTGCCAGATTGCCTGGAAGTATTGGAACACGTGCTGATGTTTGTACGTTGATAAGAGACTCTCAATACATCGTTGAAGATGTTACTGATGCACAAGTTAACCAGGTTGTTAGTGGGGCCTTGGACCGTTTGCATTATGAACGTGATCCTTGTGTACAATTTGATGGTGATAGGAAATTGTGGGTTTATTTACATAGAGAAAGAGAAGAAGAAGATTTTGAGGATGATGGTACTTCATCCACTAAAAAATGGAAGAGGCAGAAAAAGGATCCTGCAGAGCAATCTGAGCAAGGAGGTGTAACTGTGGCTTTCCATGGGACTGGGGACCAGTCAGGGTATGATTTGGGTTCTGATCTTAATGTTGAACCTTCGGGCATTGATGATGACAAAAAAATGGAGACAGAGTGTAATGATGAACAAAATGTGGAGGATAATGCTGACATGAGCCATGAGTCTGAGCAAGGTAACACTCAGCAGCATCCAATGACATGGGAGCCTCTTGACCTAAATCCTGCGCAGGAGGAGAGCAAATTGTTATGTCAAGAAAATTCCACAAATGAAGATTTTGATGATGAAAATTTTGGGAGGGAAAGAACAGTTGGACTCCTGAGTGCAAGCTTATTATGATCAACATTTCAGGTAGTTTTCCAATTTATTTATGAAATATTTCTGGTGTTCATACATTTGTTGTTTGTCTGCAGTAGGCAAGTTTGTAAATCTTCTTAAGAAGATTATCCTTTAGATAGTAATAGCTTAAATTGTTCTCACCATTTACACCATGTTTATCTTTTCCATGTTGACAAAATCTCAGTAGGAATTCGTTTAAGGTCTACTTAGCATGTAGAGGACCATTATAAGATATATATAATGAAAAATTATCTGACAAAGGGAAACATGAACATTTTTGCAGGTGAAGTCCACCTAGTTTAGAAGGCACCCGTTGTCATTCCCGTCCGAGGTGTTTGTTATACATTGGAAGGTTTACATTGTATAGTGATGATTCTAGCACAAAATGTAGAGTAGAAAGTGATCTTCTAAGGCCCAAGAATGTCTTTAGTGCAGGTGGATACTATCAGATGATTCTGCATCCCATAAATATTTTTTGATTTCGATATTTTGATAATTCCAAATATAGTTCATATGTTCATTGATCTGTTGATAAAACCTGCAATTTCGGCTTTTGTAATGTGCCATTGCCATATAACTCCGATGTTGATTGACTTGAGCAGAGAATCTATATAACAGCTATTTTAACACATCCTCTTTTGTTAATTAAGCTCATTTTGTTGTATCCTTACAATGTATGAAGAATGAACTGCTCCGAACCATTTTCTTCTTCTTATGCCCTTTGTAGCTTTGCTTTTAGTCAAAGAAACTTGTATTTCTAGCGGAAGAAACTTGAATTACTTATTTAATAAATGAAATTAAAAATTATTTTTCAATGCCCCATTCCACTTCTGGAACTTCATTAATGTGATATACAAGTGGATCGGCCCACGCTAGCGCGTTGGGCGTTCAACAATCTAGTTCTTTGAATATTTTTCTATTCTACTTAAAGTGTTTGATATGTAGGAAATTTCGAAAGTATTATGATTTTAAATGCGTTGCATCTCTAAAAGGCTATACTATTAACATTGAACATATTTAGTAATAAATTAAAATTATTAGTTTGTACATGGACATGTGCAATAGCTTCAATTTTATTTCCTTCTCTAAAGTGTATAGCACTTAAATAAAAACTAAGTCTACTCTCTTCTTCATATGGACATGAAAAGCCTCAAGAGAGGTTACAATTCTATATAATTAAGGGCTATATGATTTATAATAACATTTATGTGAAAGGAAAGGATAATTACAAAAAAAGGCTTAAGGGCAAAAACTCGCTAGAAACTAACCTAGGGTCTTCTTAGTAATTTGGTAAGTGAGAAAAGACAGAAAAGGATAAAAAAAATTCAAATAGAGCCTCCTCATCGATCCTCAAAAGGGGCCTTTGGTAAATTTCCTGGGTCTTTCAAATACTATTTAGTATATATATTCTTAATGCAAATTCACCTGTGGCTTATAGTTTACAGATTAATGCATTGATTAATGGTGTACTATATATAAAAAGGAGAAAGAAAATAGGGGAAAAGGGGGAAAATCTATTTGAGTATTATATTTGAGATTATACCTCCTGCAAATCCAGTGGGATTCTTTCAACAAACAATTAATGAATAATAATACAAGATAGAAGCGCGATAGGTTCATCATCATGTTCAGCCACGTATTCTGATTCTGTACAAACACTCTTTCTTCTTACAACTATACTCGTTTTTTTTTAATCTTTCTTTTTTTTTTCTATCTTTTTTTTTGTTCTCTTCCAAATTCCCTTTTAGTTAATAGCAGTGAGAGGAACTCTGGAGTCTCTCAGGGATTGGGCTGCTGCTTCATATGCCGCCAATATATGTTTTGCATCTCCATTGGCTAGTTTTGCATTTTTTGCTTCCCAAAACAACTTCAATAATTCCTCGAATGGAGGAGTTTTGAGTTCCTCGATCGATGACTCACTCGGAAGGTTGAATGACCTCTTCCTTGGAGTTGAACATGATGGCTCGTCCACCTAGAAAAGAGGGGTTAACAATTTGTTAAAATTGTAAGCTAAAAGTAAAATGCAAGTGTGTTAAAAGTATTTTGATATTATATGATGATTAGTCTAACCATGTATTCCTCCTCCAGACATTTCCCGGCATTCGCTGTAATTTCTACAATCTTGTGGTAGTGACCGCCCTTCAATTCCCTCAAATCTTCGCAGCAAGGAACAATCATGGAATTCATGTTCCCACATGCATCGTGGTCGAGTTGTAATGAATCTGTGCCAGCATTTGGTTGATCAGTTATATAGTTCAAATATGATAATCTAATCTAGTGATGTTCATTTTTATTTTTGTGTCTCTTGATACTTACGATCAACTGATGTCAAGCAACTGTTGTTTGCAGTGTCTACATTTTCAAGAGCAGTGGACACAGCAGAAGAAAATTGATCACAGAGGATCCGGTTGGCTTCCATCCCTCCCCTAATCGAAAAAAGACGAGAGGATTAGTGAATGATAATGATCTAGGGCTGAAATTTTCTAAAATACATTGAGGAAGTAAGTAGCATACCTAACAATTGAATCCACAGAATCAACATTTCTCTTCTCTAGGCTGAGAAGGGATTCTTGAGCATTCCTCCATTGCTGAGCACTCATTTTTGCTTTCTTCAAACTGCATAGGGTTTTTTGTAGAATGTTAAAGCAAAAAACTAATGCCGGGGGAAGAAATTATGCTAATGAATCATCATGACAAAAGCAAGCTCATACCAGTTTTGAAGAACCTCTTCCATGTCTTGCTTTCCACTTTCTACAGCAGAGGTATCCTCGACATAGTGGGATTCTGTGTTTTCCATGTGAGCTGTCCATTCAGTTTTAACGACAGAAGTGGACTCTTGCATGGTAGACATTTCTTTCTGTAGTTCACTTGTTTTGCTGGATGCATTCTCCCGCAGGTCATGGACTGCCATTTGGACCTAAAGGGAAGCAAAACAAGAAGACTTTAATCCTCAAAAAGAGTACTATAAAGAACGGATGGCTTTTCCTCAAAAAGAATACACAGCCCATAAAGAATGTCAAGATTTGCAGTAGGTACCAGTTTTTTCTTCCTAGCACTGGAACCTGCAAGCAGCTCAGCCACCTTTTGCAGCAATTGCTTCTCTTCATTAGCAGCACATTCCTAGAGATATAATAGAATATATTTAGTTTTACAGTCAAGGCTTTTATTAATAAAAGCACTGAATTTGTAGCAACAACTACCTCAAACTTCTTTTCAAATTCAGACAGTTTGTTGTCATTGATTGTTTGTGCTTCTTCTACGATTTTGGTCAGTTTGGATGCATGCATGTCTAAAGTCCCAAAGAAATTAACTGTTATTTTAGAAATTGATCTTGCAGTGTCTACAGCCCTGGAATGTGCCTGTATATGGAAATTGATGTAAGAAGTGAGTCCTCTACCATCAATACCACTCAATAGATGTTATAGCCAAGACAAGAAACATTATATAACAAACCTGGCGCTGTTGTTGTGCAAATGAAGTTAGCTTCTCCTCTTGCTTGTAAAGACTACTTTGAAGGTCATTGAGCAATTCCTCAGCCTCAGAAGCAATTCCTTTGAAGAGCTGAACCATACAAATAACTTTAAGAGCAGAAGAAGTAAAGAAAGAAGGTAACTAAAAAACTAGATATCTGAATACTGCTTACATCTTCCAGATCATGTGAGTGCTTAGAAACTTCAGAATTTAGATCTCCAAAAGTTGACTTGGAATTTCCATCAAGCTCTGTGGCTATATTGTCCAAAGCTTTAATACCGGAACCATAAGTGCTCTTTAACTGCCCTAATCTTCCTCGAAGTTCTTCGGTAGCCTTCAGTTATACAAAGCATAAGCTATTAGCGACTACTATCATTCAATTCAAGTCCCAGAATATGCTCAATGTGATGGTGAAACCGTACCTCAGACTTTGTTGATACAAAGGACTGCATATCTTCCTCCATATCTTTCAGTTGCTGCTCTTGTTGAGTCACTGAAGCTGCCACAGTCTTATGCAAAATCTCGAGCTGCTGGGTCAATTGGGACTGGAATTTTTGGATAAGTGCTCTGTTCCCATCCTCAATCTTATCCTTCCTTTCTGAAAACGAAACAGTAGTACAAAAGAAACCATTACTTTTAGATAACAGACCATGCTAAAACAAAGTGCCCTCTGAAGGATACTAACCAATCTTGGCAAACAAATCTGAGACATCTGACGCAGCATTTTCAAGCTCTGATCGAAGTTCAAAAGCACGCTCAACAAGTGCTTTCTCTGAAAATTGGGATGGGCATATTCATCATCAAATACATTAGAGGTATGAGTTCAAACTAGAGAAAGATAAAACTAGAACAATTATTTATTATCAACTTACCAGATTTAAGGAGATTAGATATTAAAAACTCTTTCTCTTTAATTGTTGCATTTGCTTGTCTATGTTTATCTTCAAGGTCAAACAATGCATGTTCAGTTTCCTCCAGTTTTTTCTGGAAAAGAAAATGTAAGAGAGAGTTCAGTTTTGTCAAACTAGAAGAAGAGAAAAAGAATTAATAGGAAATTAGTAAGTTGACTACAAAAAACATGTACTACCTCTGTCTTCTCAAGTTTCTCACTTAAATCTGCAGTCAATAGCTGCTGTGAACTGTACAGATCCTGAAGCTCAGTAATTTGCTGCACAACGATAAAGAACTAACAATTAGCTTGACCTCTAAGTCCTAAATCAGAGAGAACTAAAGGGTTGATTTTGATGATACCTTCTCCTTAGATTCTGACTCAAGTTCCATACGCTCTATTTTTTCAGCCATAGCCTGATGTTAAAAGTTATACCATATATTAGTAATGCTAATAATACTCAATCCACCACGAAACTAAAGAAGAGAATTCTATCATTCAATCATATTGTTTTCAGCCCAACCTTTTTCTCTGCTTCTTCATTGAGATAACGATCTCGTGGAATATAAATTCCATTCTTTTCCCTTGCCGCATACACCTCTGATTTTACAGAAAAAAAGGAAAGCAGCAAAGATAAATCACATATAAGAACACAATTAATGAGGTATTAAGTTTCTTGGTAGAAAATTTAGGAAGTAGTCAACTACCTTGCTTCAGCCTATCAATTTCAGAATATAAATCTTTTATTACAGCAGATTTCATCATCTTCTGGTTAATCTGAAATAGCAACAAATTACAATTACTTCATCATATTGCAAGGAGAAAAAATAATGGAACTTTATATATAAGAGACATGAGACATGTTCAGACCTATAATGTGAGAGAGTTTAGCAACAAAAATCTAAAAATAAAGGTGGTCATGATGACTAAAAAAACACTCACCTCTGGTTTGTTCTTGATATTCTTGGCACGGTGTGCATAATCTAGAGTGCTGAGTGTTTCTTCCAGACAATGTACGGAAGGTGATATTGTGGCAATTATACATGTTTTTGTTTTCCCTCCCAAAGAATCCCTCAACAGCCTTGTTAGTTTGCTATCTCTGCCATTTGCAAATGTATATCATATATTTTATCCCAAACACAAACAAGATGCTTATTAGAAATTTTCACTTATTGATAGTTCATACCTATATGGAACATGACCAGAGTGCTCAACAAGGGCATTGATAACACGGCCAAGAGTGAGCAAGCTCTTATTAATCTCTCCAGCTTCCCTTGCTCTGCCCTATAAGAGTCAATTTATGCGGAATCAATACTTAAGTTCCAAATATCCTAAGCTTACACAGAATCAATTTGCGATCTCTAAAGAGAATGCAACATAGAGAACTTCTCTACATTGGACTCCTGGTCTTCCACACAGTTAGTAGAGAAAACAGTACAATCAGGGTGTTAATGTAATACCTCTCTTGCACCGGAACGTGAAATGTTCTCAGAACCAGCAAGATCAACAAGGTTTAGCTTTCCACATTTAATCATTTCTTCCCCCTCTGGAGTACACTCCTTAATGTGGATTGTGATAGAAAATATAGAATGAGAACGACTACTTTGTTTGTTTAGTAGAGTCTCAGCAGTACGCCTTTTAGCAGAACCTCTTTCCAAGATTTTGTAAATTTCATTAGCAGTTGTCACTATCTCTTCTTCCAAGCCTCTGACAAAAACTCCTCCTTTTCCATCTTCCATAAGAGCAATTGGTTTCTTAGTTTTATCATCAACAATAAATTTGGAAGTTTCTTCTGGTGCCAAAAGATCCGTTATTTCTTCATTGTAAAGCTCTAGAAATGTAACTTTCATACTATATTCAGCATTCTGAGCTTCCAATATATCAAAAATTTGCTTAACAGATCTAGGAATAACACCAGCATCACTCGGGAATTCCCCATTCTGCATTAACCAAAAAGTTCACTTAGAAAGCAAACAAAAGAGAATGAAATTTTCATACATTAATTCAAAATTTTGTACAAAACAGAAAAGAAAAATGTGAACCTTTTTCCTTGCCCCTCCTTCCATTGTGTATGTCTTTCCCGTTCCTGTTTGACCATATGCAAAGATAGTGCAATTATACCCCTCAAGAACTTCATTGACAATTGGAGAGACAGCTAGATCAAATAACTCCTTTTGCTGAGACGATGGACCAAAGACCTAAAAGAAGAACAATCCACCAACGTTATAAATCGTCAAAATACCAAATCTTTCATTACCTTCCAGAATTCAACTACTTAAAGATTTCAACTTTTCAGTCCCCCACATTTTTTTGAGGCACATACAGAATTTTTTTTATTAATACTCCTATAAAACAAAATGACATAAATAGAAACTGAAATGATATAGTGATTAAATAAAACTGAAACCTTATCAAAAAGAAAGGTCCTATCAATTTGCTTATTAGCAATATTCTGTACAGCACAAACTTCTCTTCTATTTTCATTACACGTTATCACCACCGGCGTATGAATTCTCGCTTCATCTTCACTCAACGGCCTATTCAAAACAAAAGAAATTAAAATTCAAAGTTGTTAATTTATTGATCCTATTCAGCTAATTATTCAATGACAAAATTAGAAAGAAGATGAAAAAAAAAAAAAAAAAAACAAACCCTGACCTGCAACGTAAAATAACCTGAACATTAACGCCTTTATCCTTTTCATGTTTGGAACTCGAATTGGAATCGCCTGATCGCAGATCTCGCACTGATTTATCGCTTGAACGTGGCGTTTGCGATGGAGATAGCGATACCAATCCTCCTCTTCTTTGCTGCAGTGAAGAGTCCATTGCAGAGAAGCTTTAACGATTCTGCGATTCAGAGCACTGTGTAAGTACACTGAGCCAACTCGGATTCAATGAAAATGACGTAGTATTACTTCAAGATTTAAATACAGGGAGGTTCCTTTAATGAATCTAAAGACGATTCAGTACACTCGTTGACTGAACAAAAGCTAAAACTCAGTGAGTTAACTCGAACACTGATGAATCGGTTATCCAGTTACACAAGATCATCATTTTGACAAAACAGAAGGAAATTCAGAATAGAAAGAAAGAAAATGTCAATAGTATACATAGATTTGGAAGGGAAAAAATTACCGCTTTGAAGTAAAAACGAAAAAGCAAGAAAAATGTGGTTAAAATTTAAATGTAGATTCGGATCGGAGTTAATGGACTTAAGAGTTGTTTCTATTAATAAAAAAAAAATCAGCGACGAAAAATTAAGTGAAAACTTACAGTAAATGAAAACTTTCCGACGAGTTTGAAAGCAAATTCAAACAGCAACTGTTCTACAGAGAGAATGACAAAAAGATGAAGAAGAAGAAGAAGAAGAAGAAGAAGAAGTTGAGGTTTTTTCAGAATGTAGAGAGAGAGTTAATGAAATCCAAATGGCGACGATCTTTTATTGCTCTTTTTAAAATAAACAAATAGAGAGAGAAAGCTGAGAGGAAGAGAGAAGAAGAGAGCTTGAGAAAGAAGAGAGGGAGCTTTTGGAGTTTTGGTTTAGATTTTGACGGCGTTAAGTATGGATTAACTGTGAAGGGACGGCAGACACCGTAGTCAGATGTAATACGAGGTTAGGTTAACGACGTTAAGATAGCTCCGTACATTGTAATATCCGACCGTTATGAATGGAAACAAAAGGCTAAAAGGGTATAATAAAGGCATTTTGAAAAAATTTGAAAGATAAAAGAAAATAAACGGATTTTGGAGCTTACAAAATCGCCTCTCACTTTCCTAGATATTACGAGATTACCACGCTTCCTTAATTTCTTCTGGAGTGGTTCAACGTTTATTATGACGTAGTCATTATTAATTAATTAATTAATTAATTAACGCTTTATTTTTGTGTGAGATTAAGAGTTAAATCGAGTGCAAGTTTCCTGTTAATGAGGAAAGCTGGGAGCTACTAAGGAACAAATGGGCCCATGACAAGATTTTTCTTTTTAATTTTGAAATTATTATTATTAATATTAATAATGATGATAAATTTATTTGTTGTGGGGATATTGGTTTTGTTTTTTATTATCTATATTAATTATAAAGTCAAGTCCTGATTCGGATACAAACTCAATTTAAAAAAAAATTCAAAACGAAATAAAAACTACCTATTCTACATAAAACTATTTATTAGAGGATAAATATAAGCATTTAAATTTTATTTATATTATTTTAAAAAATTATCTATTTAAAAAAAATATCAAAAACTATTCACGTAGTAAGTGCCCTGTGTCTTGTAATAATAATATAATAATTGGGAGAAAATTGGATTCCAAAATAACCAAATTTGTCTTTATCAGTAAATTTAAAATTGGTTTTAGTCATTCTCCCAAAAAAAAATGTTTTTAGTCATGAATCTATTAGGGAAATTTAGTATTATTTTTGTGTGTCAATGTCAATGCTTTTGAATTTTGAAATCTAAAAATTTTGATAAAAGAGGTAAGAATTTCATATCTCATTTTGAACTTCTTTTTTAGTTTCATTTTCATGTGAAGTTCATGAAATATGTTGACAAAAAAACAAAAGTGTTTCAAAGCATGCAGCCAAATAAAGGAGAAGAAGAAGAAAGAATATAGTAGATTCTTTTCAAAAAAATGAAATTATGTAAAATAAAGGAAGGAAAGTTCAATATTTTTATTTTCAATTCATCATCGATTTATGGATTTTACTGCATATATATATCAAGAAATGCCTACGTTTAGATTAAATAAATTCTTTTTGGAGCTTAATTATGAAATTTAAACATAAGAACTTTGTTAAGGGGTAAACAGATAGTACTAACTAATTAATTTGCTTTTGGCCCCAAAGAATTATAAGAACTTCCTACCTAATTTCACCCGTTATGCCCTTTTCATGTATGAAATGAAAGCACCAAGCAAATTAAAATCAATGCTATTGAGTAGTCATATTTATGAAAGTGTTTTGGTCTCTTAAATTGATGATTTTGTTGGATTAATATTGTTTCTACAACAAGATAAAGACTCCCACATTTTGCCCATTATTATTTCTATGTCCTTCTCCCCCTTTTGTAAGTGTGATTTGAAACCAAAGTTCACCCATCTTTTTCCTATTTCATCTAGTATATCAAATTTGGTAATAGTGCTAAACAAGATTAGCCCTATAACTTAGTTCATTTCAAATAAATTTAAATTTGAAATTATCCCATCCGAGACATGATTATCAAACTCAAATAATGTCTTGAAATATATAATCTAGTGAAATATACATATTTAACAAAATTTTTCTTTTGCTACATGTGAACACAATCCAATGGTTCAGAGCTCGAGTCTCTATAGGAGGTCCCATGTTCGAATTCTTAGATAGACAGGATGAGTCCTCCTTATTATTATTATTATTATTATTATTAGTTATGGGTTTATAGGCCTTCATAGTATACATCAACATCCAAAAGGATAATTGAAATTAATTAACACATGGATATACATGTACATAGCATATATACCTACCTCAAATGAAATAGACAAGTTAATATTTTTGAAAATGAAAGAAAATGAAAAATCTACAAATTGAAAGAATAAGTGTACCAAACACCATTATAAAAGACTAGGACAATTACTGGGAAAGGGTCAATGGTTAGAATGCAAGTTAAGGGTCACTAGCATACTCTTTAATCCCAAACAAGCATTTATTAATAAACAAAGATAATTAATTGGTTAATTTCCACTTAATTTATTACTATTTGCTTAAATTATGAAATAACCAACAAGAGTTAATTACAAGAATCAAAATTTTTACTGGATTAGGAGGTATATTGATTTAGGTAAAATGTCAAAAGGAAAACTTAAGCTCAAAAAAGTAAATAAAAGGGGAAATTAATGATAGACTTGATAATGGGAAAAAAATGGAAAGACACAAACACAAAAGTGGGGTTTGGATGTGGTGGCAAAGACGCCCCACGTGATAAAGAGTTATGCAAGGAGGCACATGCTCGTTGCTTTTCCAACTCTTCGCTTCCAAAAAATCAAAATATAAATCCTTCTTAATTAGAAGGATTGATTACTCCCAAGATCTTACATTTACACTTAATCAAGGATTATAAAATTTATTTCCAGCAATTTATATTTGGAAAAATAATTACAAAATTCAGAGTTTTAACTGTTATTTCTTAATATTTAGAATACAGTTAAAAGAGACTTATAAAAAGGGATAGAGGGAGTATTCATAAATCAAGTTTGGTTACTCGAAAAAAGTAAAAATGTTAATGGTCCTTAATCTAAACAATTCATGAATTTTGGCCCAAAAAAAAATTATGAATAGGGTAATAAGTTTGTCATTTTTCTTGAACTAAATAATGTTACCTAACCCTAATTTGAAAGCTTGTAAGGGAAACAAGTCTAGATTGTGAAGATTTATGTCACTTTCATGTCAATGTTTGCTAGAACAGGTAGTGAGAAGGTGCCACCTGCATATCCAAAAGTGTTGTTTCTAAACGAAAATTCTTGACACATTTAAGAAGATCCCCCACCAATTGTTTTACCATTATTAACAATGTTGAATGTCATGGTTTTATTTTTCCATTTTCTCTTGATTTTCAAGGAATTTGATATTCCTAGATTTCTATCCAAAGTTTTCACCCTTTTTATTATAGACCCATGCTCATTGGCTCAAGCCCAGCAATTCTACAAAAAATCAAACAATAGAATAATACAACTGATCACGAAATCTGCTTTAATTACCATTTACTTTATATATTAATTGATAATTAGTACTCAACTTTATTTTTTGCCATAATTCCAGGTATCACATTGAGTCTCGTTTAATCCATAATCAAGTCACATTAGACTCAAACTAGAAGAAACTATTCTGATGTCTACTTTCATCTATTGCCAAAATTCGAACATAATATCTTGGTTAAACGACATCGGGTTCATTCTACGTAACCCAACAAGAATAAGTTTTAGTTGCGACTTAATATAGCACATGATAGAAGATAAATGTTTTTACTTATATTAATTATGTCATCAATGCCTCTGAATAGCTTAAAAATGTCTACAATATCTGTCTTTGGTAATTTTATCAAGTTTAATTGGCAAAGTTTCTGATAGCTGCATCAAAAAACCTGAAATAGATGGAGAATTCCCTTGCTATATTCTAGAGCCAGTGCTAAGCTAAGATTTGCCTCACTAATCAGTACTATTAGAATACAAATACTTTGACTGGCTAATTCTAAAATCAGATCCATGCATGTGCAAGAAGAATATTGAAAGATGAGTTCCATATCAACAAGTGGCAAGCTCTCACCTAATAACTTTGGATATCAAATATAAAATTGTTTTTTTTTTCATTTAACTTCAATTTAACTACTCCTCTACTTGGGACAGGTAACTGTTTCTCACATGGCTCTCTCTGGGGTAAAAGGATTATGACAACTCCTCCTTTTGTTTTGTTTTCCTTGTACAAAAAGTAGAGAAATGCAGCAAAGGGGATATGTTACCTGTCATTCTGTGAGGTGCAACTGTTTTTCTTTAGACATACTCTATGTATTTGCTGAGTATGCTTTACTTCTTCACTACTTCTTTCTAGTCTACACTTGTTCATAACTAACCTTTTTTCATCTGACATTTTTGCATTTCAAAACATGATTTGATTCTTTCCACCAGTTTCCATTATCAAATCCTTTATCTGTTTGTTCCTATTCCCAACATATAGTTTCCTTTTACCAAAAGTTATTATTTCTTGGATCAGATATATATTGCTGCCATGAAGCATTGGACATGCTTAATTGGAGTGTTGATTATTTTGCTAATGCTACTTAGTTTGAAGGGTGCATTGAGATCAAAAGTGTTGAAAAATGGTCATCGCGGACATTAACCATTTAGTCTGATGGTAGAGTGCTGAACTATTAATTTCAGTGGTTAGGATTCGAATCCTAGCAGGTTCAAGTAACAAAAAATAATAAAAAAAAGTGTTGAAAAATGGCCAACCCAAACATCCAAGTTAATTGAAGAAGTAAAGGGTAACTTGGAAAGCAGATGAAATGTCATGTTTTTATTTACTCGAAATGGAATCTTTGAGAGTGCCAAGAATAATTTGTCATTCAAGTGCCAAAGAAGATAATGAAGAAAATCATCAATAGCGAAGATATCTAAGCAAGTGTATAGAAAAGTTCAATTGGTAGGCAAACCATGAGCAAAAGGGCCGGGACAAGAAACCAAGTAGAAATAAATTAAATTAGAATTGGTCAAGCTACTAAATCCTAGAAATGTCATTAAAGAATGTTAATTAAGAAATGTAAATTGAAATTAAGAATCGATGACCCACATTCTAAATAATTCGAAAGCACGTGTAAATGGTTGAGATGGGTCCATCTTATAACATGGAATTCATGGGTCAGATGGATATACACTACAAGAAAAATGCGAAATAGGAATAGAACTTTGGATGGATTTTTGTTATCCCAAAATTAGGGATGGAAAAACGGACGGAAAAAAGTAAAATAGCCCATAAACCCATTTCTTATTAACAGGGACAGAAAATTCCACCCGAATAGCCTGATAAATTTTCGCGCCATGTGGCGGGACATTAGAGTCATGTCATTGGTCCCAAAATTCATCCCAAAATTGGGATGGATATAGACACGGACTATTTGAAATGGTATTTGTAAGGGATTTTATAAAATCCATCCCAAAATCCATGCCAATAGATTCATTCCAAAATCTATCCCAATGGTGAAAAATGAATTATAACACCCAAAAATACTATATAATTAGGTGATAAATGAACATTACAACTTTCATGACCATCTCTATGCAAAATTTGATGATTGAAATGTAAAAAAACCCATAAAATTAATAAATTCAATTTTACGCAATTAATTTTTATTTTAGATGACTGCTTAAATTTAATTTTTTAGTTTCGACTATCCAATTAAGATGTATCAAGTGTCTATTAAAAGATAATTGCATGATCTATAACTTTCATGTACAAGGTTAATGAGAGCTTGGGTAATTTGATTGATGAAAAGTGGTCAAGATTAGATCTATTGATGAATCTTTAGTGATGAATATATCTAATTGGGATATGAAATTGACTTGTTATAGTGGTGAAGCTTAAGTAATCGTATGATATGCTTGATATGTTTAAGATCTTAATGTTTCATTGTGAATCACTAGCATAGAGTAAGTGTTCTTAAGCTCTCTGACAAGTTAATAAACCAGGCTGAAAACTGTAATTGGATGTCAAGCCAAGATGATTTGCATGTTATGCCATCTTTAGTGTCGAGGAATCTTAGAAATTAAATAGATTTCTTACATAATGGTGGAGAAGAGAAGTATACTTTAGTTATTATTGTTTTCCTCTGCCGCCTATCTTTCTATTTGCTCTCAATATACTCTTTGATATAGAAGTGCTATTAACCTCTTCTTTTGAGTTGTGATTAGATGAAATCTTTGTTCTTTTACATTGATTGCTATCTTTAAGTGCTATCAAGGTGTGTAATCTTGACCATTGATTTTGCTTGGTCACCAATTGTCAAATTGTTGCCATTGATCTTGATTCTCTCTTCATTGGTCCTTGATTGATGAATTTCCCCATTTATCTTCAAGACAAGAGAAGGCTTAATGTGGTGTGAAGTCCACATTCTCATGGTTAGGAAAATTTCATCCCAAAATCCATTCCTCTAGTGGGAAAATTAATTTTTACAAAAATAAAAATGGTTAGGAATGGATATTTTCTGTTCCTAATTCGATGAATAAAATAGTTCCATCGACATTTGGATTGGTTTTAGGGATGGATAATATCCGTGCCAAAAGTTGATAGGGACGGTTTTTCACTATTTTGGGGCTGAAAAAGCCCAATCCTAATAATCTTCATTTTTCTTCTGCCAAAAAAAAATCTTATTTTTCTTTTTCTTGTAGTGATATATTGCTCAAACACCACACTGACAAAAGATCATTTATGTTTGGGGCTGGGGCTGTACGGTTCAGTGAGAGTGAAGAAGCAGTCATGTGGGAAGCAGAACCATGACTTTACATATATATCTGCAACAAGTAAAATAAAAAAAAGGCCAAAACAAAACAAAACAAAACAAGAGTAAAGTTGGTGATTTTTTTTTTTGAGAGAAATTAGTAATTGCTTTGGGAAGATTAATAAAGAGAAATGGTCCCCATGGATATGAAATTTAAGAAATGATCTCATGAGTTCACGGCTTTTTTGGACAACACAGCAAGTTTTAATCATGGCATTCCATGTTAGCCAGTTAAAAGGTCATCCATAAAAAAATCTTCAGGAATTATATCATCGGTATTGTTTTGTAAAAGAAAAGAAATGTATGACAAAAACAAACATGAAAGTAACCTTCTTCATGTTCAATCACTACTGATTTTGGAATATGGAAACATTGTTCTGTTTTGATGCCATTATTCCCCTTGGCAGGCTGATTATTCTCTTCACACATCAGCAAATTGATAATGTTGGTAAAAACCCACAAATCTTGTAAAATTTTTGCTTGAATTACCCTCCTGGATCCTCCTGTTGGATCTATTACAGTTTCCTTTGACCTAATTAATGTATCCTCCATTAAGTACTTCTACTTCAATTTTGTTTTTTTTTTTTATTATTCTTACTCAGTAGTCATGATGTATATTGAATCCCATCTTATAATCTCTCACCGTTCATCTCATGATTCGCATTCGAGACCCTCTTATCTCATAATCTCTCCCGCCCATCATGAGGATTCTAATTCGAGACTTCCCGCAAGAAATCTCAAGTTTTTACCAATGGGGTGTCCCTTGGGAGTTAGACCTTTTAGTTCCATTTTTGTGCATGTGCTTTCGGTTTTACAGATTCAGATGGTCCAAAGTCCAAACCCCAATCAATATCTGACTTTTTCCACTAGTAAACTATTGTTAGCTGAGCCTTTGCTTTGTTTAGGCAAAACTTAACTCTAAATTAGCTTTCCTTAACTGCCATATGGATTGCCTAGCTACTCACAAAATAATTTACTTTGGCGGCCATAAGTAAAGTTGAGCACATGAAAACATACTTGGGTTTGTAAACTGAAAACGTTTTTGTTTTCGGAGATTTCAATATGATCAAAAAAAAGTAATTAATGATTAATAAAAAAATTTACCAATTTTGAGTCTAATATCTGAATATATGCAAAAAAAGTTAATTTTTAGAGCGTTACAACTCGAAATAAAGAAGGAATTTCCTTATCAGATATGTTGCTTCATGCAATTAAGGACAATTATAATAATGCTGAGCATCAAGGAGTGAGGACGGCAGCGCTGACCCCAATCTATATACTCCAATTGATAGGTTTTCTTTTACTATTATTATGTTTTATTATTCTTTTAATTTTTCAAAACAATTGTATCCCGACAATTATGGCTAACATGTTGGGCGGCAGAGGAATAAAAGAAGGCTATAGGAAAGTACCAAGCTTCTTGGAACATCAGAAACAAAAGATTCTTATCTTGCCTATGAAGAGGAAAATTCTGTTTTAGCTTTCCTGATGTGACAAAAAAAGATACAATAAAGAGATAAACATGGATCATAAACAACATTGCTTTAAAATCATCTTAATGTAGATTTCTTAGTATCTTTTTTTTTTGGTGAACAAGATTTCTTAGTATCTAACTGCATATATAGTTTGACATTTATATAATACTACTTCCTAATCAACATCGGAAAATTTGTTTTGCATGATTTATGGTTTTATCCAATGTACACGAAAAGGCATGGATTATGTGGCTAATGATATTCGTAATTGGGTTAAAAACAAAGGGACAGTTGACAATTTATGTGCTTAGTGCAACAGCCAAGGCATGTGAAAGTCTTCTAGATTATTTTCTTTTATGGCGTTTATAACTATACTATAAGGATGAAATGCAATAATGTTAATTTCAGCTCTTTTATAAATTGGAATTGCTAATTAAGTAGGAAGAACTCAGCTAATCTTCAACCACAGAATCAACAAAGTCTGCAAAAATGGAGTTCTGCAAGATTCTTTTTGCTACTTTCTTCCTTCTGCTATTTTCTAAAAGCAATGGTGATTAGACATTTACAGATTGTCATTTAGGAGAATACTCAACTTTCATTGATTTCATTTTCTTGTAATGCAAGTAATTAAATCATTATGTTTTGAATTGTTAATTTCTTCTTGTAGCTGCCAATTCCAAACTTTTTCGGGAGTATATTGGGGCGGAATCTGATGTCAAGCTGTCTGATGTGCCTATAATAGACTCGAGTGTCGAATTTCACTTCATTCTTGCCTTTGCAATTGACTATACTGATGACAAGCAACCTACTAATGGAAAGTTCAATGTTTTCTGGGAAACTGACAATTTGGGTCCAAAACAGATTGCTTCAATAAAAGATAGTAATTCAAATGTCAAGATTGCTGTCAGCCTGGGGGGTGACACTGTTGTTGGCAATAATAAAGCCTTTTTTACACCAAAGTCTACGGAATCTTGGGTTCAAAATGCTGTTTCTTCACTTTCTGATATGATTCAACAATACCATATTGATGGAATCGATATCGATTATGAACATTTCAAAGCAAGTCCTGAAATATTTGCAGAATGTATTGGAGAGCTCATAAAGAGTCTGAAAAATAGTGGGACTATCTCATTTGCTTCAATTGCTCCT
Source organism: Corchorus olitorius (assembly GCA_001974825.2). Classification (NCBI taxonomy): domain Eukaryota; kingdom Viridiplantae; phylum Streptophyta; class Magnoliopsida; order Malvales; family Malvaceae; genus Corchorus; species Corchorus olitorius. The sequence continues at coordinate 66,700 of AWUE01016460.1, forward strand.
TATGATGATGACACAGTTCAAAGTCACTATTTAGAGTTGTGGAGGAAATATGGACATGTGATTGACTATGTGAATTTTCAATTTTATGCTTATGATAAGCTGAGTGTTTCGGAATTTGTAAGTAAGTTTAAAGAGCAAGCTTCTAATTATGGAGGAAGTCAATTGTTGGCCAGCTTTGAGAGTGGGGGTGGTGGAGGCTTAAATCCAAATGATGGGTTTTTTGAAGCCTGCAAAGAGTTGAAAGAACAAGAAAAGCTTGGTGGCATCTTTATTTGGTGTGCTGATGAATCACAAAAAAGTAGATTTCAGTATGAGAAGAAATCTCAGGATCTTCTTGCTGCCTGATCAAATCATATAGTATTTGATTATTTGTGTATTACATATATGGGTTAATAACATAAATTTCCTGTTTGATCTCTTATCAAACATAGAAGAATTTTATGAATAATATATATTTGCATTTTGGTCAATGGAGTTTTATAATATTCCAGGAAACTGAATCTCAAATTCCATTTCTAGAAACATAGCTAGATACTTTTCCTTTGATAGCTAGTGTTTCTTAGGAAATTCTGCAAACAGTATATATGTGGCATGCATTATGACCATATATGACCATTTCAGGATGAAAATTTTCCTCCAATGAAGATATTATAATAAATAAATAACTGGGCTAAATGCAAAGGTCTGCACTATGCTCAGTTTTATTAGCCATACTTGAATAATTTGGACACCCAAACGTTATACCCTTTAATAATTTGGTCAAAATTTAACTGAAAAAGTTAATGCAATTTCTGGGGTTTTGATATTTGATGTTTAAATTGGGAGCAAAAGAAATATTCTAGAGAGAAACAAGACTTTGCATGAGAAAATGCATAGAAATAACCCAATTTCTTTCCAGATAAGCCAATATATTCAACTTCCTCTGCTTCTTGAGAACATTCTTTCTATTAGCATTTGGAATTTGATACAATGAACTTTAGGACTTGAAAATGTGAATACATTTAAATTATTGATGCATTGCAGAAATTGAATACAACATATATACTGGCTGGCTAATAGGACTGAAGATCAATCGAGCAGGCAAATCTTTACAGAATTAATCTTCTACAATCATGAATTACCATCACTCCTTTGAACACCTTCATATGTATGAATGACAATTGGACTTCTAACACTATGAGTGCCATCTGACCATACCAATGAGGTAGCAACCATTGATGAATTACTCAAAGCTTCGCCCATGACAGTAACATTATAAGACTTCTTCTCTTTTAAAGACTTAAAGGACAGAACATCAGGTTTCACTTTGACCTCAAGTTTTGATTTTGAAGACACTTCTACTTTGTAAGTGGATTTTGCTTCACCGACATTTGTAACTGTTCTATGAAAACTGACACTGAAAGACTTGCCTTCTGCAACAAATGCTGTAAGTGAAGGATAATTGAAATCCTTAGGCTGCATTCTTTTAGAAGTTTCAGAACAAGAGCTGTTTTTATCCCCTGTTATTTGTCTAATGGTGCCTTCACCATAGCCAATGCTACATAAAAAACTTATGTAGTCCCCTTTGTCAGCTTCATATATTAGTCCAGGATTGATAGCTTTCACAGGGTTGACATGTCCAGATCCATATCCAAATTCCCCATCTGGATTACTGGATGGATCCATTGGAAAAGCTATATGAAACAGGAATGAAAAAAATGGTAATATTATTAGGGTTAGATTTGTTACAACAGATTAGATATATTGATACCATGAGGATTAATTGACTTAAAGCCTTTTTTGCCCCCTGAACTTGTATGATTTTGACGTTTTGCCCTCTAAACTTTAATTTTGGACATTTTGCCCCTTTAACTTGCAATTTGGAACCATTTTAGTCCCTCTCGTCAGTGCCTTGGTCTGACGTGGCCTTGCCACGTGGTATTTTTGGTCCGATGTGGCATTGCCACATCAGCAATACCGTCTGAGAGGGATTAATGTGTCCTCAAATTGCAAGTTTAGAGGGTAATTAAAAAGTCAGTTTTAGACAAGTTTAGGGGGCAAAAAGGGACTTTAGCCAGGATTAATTAGTACCTGTAGTCATGATAGCAGATTTGATGGCTGAAGGTGACCAATCAGGGTGAATTGTTTTAACATATGCAGCTATGCCGGCGACATGAGGGCAAGACATTGAGGTTCCAGATATTATACTGTATTTAACATGCCTTGTATCCGTTGGATTACTTGAAGGTGAAGCCACTGGTGAATATGCAGCCAAAATATCCACTCCCGGGGCGCTTATGTCCGGCTGCATAACATAATTTAGAGCATTAAATCACTTTAATGAAAAGAATTGCAGATTAATTTTATGAAGAAATGCATATAAATATACCTTAAGAATATCTGGTACAATAAAATTAGGACCCTTTGAAGAGAAGGCAGCAACTATAGGAGCAGATGAATCTTTAATTGTTTCACTTTTTTGTATTTCTGCTATAGGTTTTCTGTTAAGACAAGAAATGATATCATCAGTTTAGACATTTAATTAGTAACATATGGATAAATTGCTTCAAGACAACAATTTATAGACATACTTAGTGGAGTTGTGGTAGGACAGGACTAAATCATAGTCATCACTAGATAAAGCTGAAGCAGGCAATGAGACAACAAATGAAACATTATCAAATGCAGACTTCACAATTGATCCAACAGCACCAGCGTTTTGAGCTTCAACAAATCCCTCCAACTCATCACATAGAACTATCTTATCTTTTACCAATGTTTCATTCAGGCAATCTTCAAAGCATATGCTGAAAAAGAACTCCAGTTATATATCAAACATTAATTTACTTGTTCCAAATCTTTGTAAATGAAAATACATAAGGAAATTGCTAATTGCCAAAGTGGAACCAACCTAGCAAACTCATCATCGATGCAGTTTTCAGATTTCACTTGTTTCCCTGTAACTAATGGAAATTTGGTTCCATTAAGACTGAAAGGATGAATTGCAAATCCCTGCCTCATCAGAAAGAGGAAATTAATCATAAGTTGAAACAACATAAGATAGTAGTAAATCGCGCTTATTAGCCTTTTTGCACCATGAACTATTGCGTCAAGGATGTTTTACCCCTGAACTTCCAAATTTAAGACATTTAGCCTCATATACTTCTCAAATTCAAGACATTTTACCCCCTGACGGAAAAGGCAAATTGTCCTTATTCCTATAATTCAAAGGACAAAAAGGCTAATAATTCGTAGTAAATCTAAAAGAGAATTATATATATAGGGTTCTTACATTTAGAGTCTTCCCATTCCCAAGAACAACCTTGTCAATGAATAAACGATCGGTGCTGCTTGCTGCAACAGTAAGTATCCATGGGGCAACACTTGTTACTCTTTGGGGTCCTAAGTCACCGCTATTGCCTGCAGATTGAGTGACAAGTAGTCCTTTCTCGGCTGCATGAAATGCACCAATAGCTATAGGGTCTTGGTAAAATTCAGATGAAGAATCTGATCCTATTGAAATGGTTATAATGTCAACTCCATCAGCAACAGCATCATCAAAAGCTGCCAAGATATCTTCCGAAGAACATCCTTCTGAATTGCAAACTCTATATGCCGCAATCCTTGCCGAAGGAACCGCTCCTCTTGCAGTTCCTTTAGCCAATCCAAAGAAACTAACATCCTTTACATTGTTTCCAGCTGCTGTAGATGCCGTATGAGTTCCATGACCCTCTTGATCCAAGGCATCCGATGAGCTATAAAATCGCGCTCCGATAAGCTTACTGCATCAATTAAAATATACAATTCTGTTAGTAAACTTTTAGACAACATAATTAATCATATTTATGATAATTGTAATTATAAGGAAATATGTTTACTTGTTACAGGTAAAATTATTTAGGCCACCGCAAGCACCCTTCCACTTTGTAGGAGGAGGACCGAAGCCTTGATCATTGAAGCTTTCTGATTCAGGCCAGATTCCACTATCAATAACACCAACAATCACATCACTCTCAACACTGTGATTTCGTTTGACAGTCTCATTGAATCCCATGAAATCCCATGATCTTGTTGTTTGAAGCTGATAAATTTTACTTGGAAAAACAGAGACCACTCCTTCAATGCCTGGCAGAGTGAAAATAAAAAATCACAAGGCATACATTCAAAAGAATCAAAAACTACTCCCTATTTACCAACAAGTAGTTGGTTCAAGTGGTTTGGCACTCGTTCCCCCTTGAGCAAGGTCTTGAATTCAAGTCTTGTGAATGAAGAAAATCATTTTGGGAGAGCTTTCCCCCAAAATGAAGAAGAAAAAAATCCCTATGTTAAAATTTGCATAGGAGAGGGTCTTTGAGACCACTTACTTGCAAGTTTCTTTGCCTCTTCCTTGGTGAGCTTGGCAGCAAATCCATTGAAGCTCCTTCTGTAACTTCTGATTAAGTAATTTTCCACAGAGCTAGAGAAAGGCAGAAACATATATCATATTAATTAGAGCCATGGTATGGTAGAGACATATATATATTGCCTTGTATCAAAATCCTTAAAATCCTACCTCTGTTTTAGAACTGTTTGAAGCATACTAAATTGATGAGCTGATGGAAAGTATTCTCCTTGAGGAATTGATCCCAAGTAAGCAATGTAAACCTGTCATTATATTATATAATATATGAGGATTATATCATCACATAATTATATACTATTATGAAGCAATTCATAAGAAACTTATGTAAAGTAGTAAGGAAATGAATGCTTGCCTTTCTATCTTCATCTGTAGCACCAAATGAAAGGGTCATGCTAAGCATAAGAATAAAAGAAATTAGGCCAGGAAACAAGAGGAAACCTGGTTTTGCCATTGTTAATTATATGCTTGATTGTCCGGAAGTGATGTAAATGGTTTTTTTTTTATAGTGAATTCAGAACATTTGAACCTCTTATTCAATTAGCTGGTATATATATAGGTACAATGCATTTTTTTAGAAATTCCAGCCAACTTATATTGATGATATGAATATTGGTGTAATTTATGACCATTTTAGGATGATTTTTTCGTCAATAAAAATGCATAAGATTAACGCTAGGTTCAACGTGTTTTCAAAAGTTTGCAAATTTGGCAAGATTTTCTACCATATATATACATAAAATTATAAAATTTATGCTGTCAGCAAATATAACGTAAATGATCTTTTAGGAAGCATTAGCAAACCAAGTTGAACAGTTTCTGTATCATAGCCTTTTTGCCTATATATCTAAATTTTCCTTCTTTTTTTTTTCATATCCGTTTTTCGTAATGGGAGAAAGAAGATTCATTGGCATAATTGGGATGCTCTCTGTGTTTCAAAATTGGATGGTGGACTTGGATTTCGATACGTTGAAGCATTTAACTTGTTATTACTAGCTAAGCAGAGTTGGCCATTGATGAAAAATTAAGATAAATTTTAAATCCGTTGGATGGGCTTGAGAAAAAATTTTAGACCCGTTTAGAAAATGGGTCGGATTTGATTTTGAGTATTAAAGCCCGGGCCTGGCCCATTTATATAATGATTGAAAATTTTTAATTACATTTTTATTCATTAAATTGATTTATATGATATATTAGGCTATTGTTAGGTAATTATTTGGTAAATAAAACTATTAATATTAAATAATTTAGTTTTGTTCCACCAAAAAAAAATTATTTAGTTTTGATTATTAGATAATATATATAAACTAATAAATAATTAATAAAAATAAATAAATTAATAAATAATTAAATAATAAAATGGGTGAGCTTGGACAAAGCCTTATGTAATATTGACGGGCTTGGGAAAATTTTTTAGACTCATTTAGAAAACGGGCCAGGTTTGGACAAGCAACATGCCTACTAATGTTAGCATAGGCTCGACCCGAACTCGGCCCATGGCAATAGGACCCACTTAACTGGGTTGGGTCACTGCCATGGCATGCCACAGTGGCACCCACTTAACTGTATTTGGTCACTTACGTGGCATACTACGCGGAAATTTAACATGGATATGACAACTCTAAAATCTCTTTTAGCCTCTTGTTAAAAAGGGGTAATTTGATCGAAAATGCCAAATTCATAGATTTATTTTGGCTGAAAATAAAGTTCAAGGGCTTATATGACACTTTTTACAAGTTTAAGAATCGAGGGCCAAAAAGAAGCCTAAATTAAAGTGGATATATATGTTTTATTAAAGTAGATATTTCCGTTATCTATCTGTTTTCAGTATTTGTATTTCTAGTCTCAGTCCTTTTTTTTTTGCACCATTTCTAGTCTCAGTTTAGCATGCAAAAATGAAGAAACTTAATTTGAAACTAATGTGTCTATCGGAAAAAAAAAAAAGAAAAGAAAAATGAAGAACTTGAATCCATTTAACCAATTTTTAATATATTATATGTTCAGATTAAGGTTAATATATGAAATTCCAGCAATGATTTGACTGTCACACCTTACAACTTTGTGCTACATCTAACAAATTACTGGTTCTTTCCTTGTCTTGGTATTTCCAAACTTAATTATTAGCTGATTGGTTGTTTTCAGATACCATATGATATATATGAACTGTCATATATCAGAAAATGGAAAGAATATCTATTTTCTCAACACTTGCTGAAAATTAGAATCTTGTTAGCTGTTTTACCAAAGATCATTTTACTGTTTCCAGACAAGAAATAATATACATGCAATTGCCAATTATGAATCATTCAATCTCTGCCAATCCTTCCTTTGGCTATAAAATCTCCCCTACAAATTCATCAAAACTTGCCCATTTTTCCAGCAATGCTCATCCGGAAGTTTAGTCTGGTCGTGAGGCCTGAGGGCCAAACTCCGGTATTTCGTCGGTCTAAATTTAGAATTAGCAGCAATGCTACAAAATCAGATCAGTGACTTACCAGAATATCAGCAGACTAAGTTCATCACGTAGGCTGCCTTTGACCTCGTCGACTGTCGGTGTTGTCATTGGGTTTGTGGCAGCCTCTGTTTTTCTTCGATGATTGAGAGGGACAAAGATGGACTTGGTGCAGCCAAGCAGCCCGGTGATCAACTCAACTCACCCTGGCTTTGTTGGCCCCCATTTTTTTTTTCTTTTAGAAAAATGGGGTTACTTAGAAGAATTACAGTTATCCAAAATATTTTGTAATTTTTTACGAGAAATGAAAATCATTATCTGTATACTGTTAATATGAAGGAACAGGGGAATTTGTATTGTATATTTTGCAATCGTTTCATATTATTAGTAATTCTTGATTCTAAGCCTTTTCTATTCCTACTCTTGTGTAGTAAATAATGTTCCTATTTCAATTGGATGAACAAGAATTGGACACATTTTCTCGTCCAGAATGTCTGGCAAGTGGCAATTAAATAAAACAAGATTCCTAACTTGCCTCCTTTTAGTTTTAGACGATAGCTTAAACCTGCAAGAGAGTGACATTCATCAATCTGAAACAGAACAAAATGCTCTGTTTGATATTAATAGCTCTACGTGAATTTCATTAAGTATGGTGGAGAAAACGACTCTCGACTATTTTATATGCCATAAATTTGTAAAGGCGATACTTGGAGCTTGAATGTCCTTGCTTTAATCTTTGCCTTTTGTGGGAGAAAGAGAGAGTAGTTGAAATGTACAAGTCCATGGCCAGTAACCAATACAATCAGCCAATTTGGCATCACATTCCGTACAATTGAATCAAGCTTTCTTGATCAGATTATATCCCTTTGTACAGAAGCTTAATTTGTAGTTATAATTTGTATGTTCTTGCTTGTAGAAAGCTTGCGTCAATATGGGTTTCCCTGTTATTCCTCTCCATGACCAACAGCTCTTCACTCCATTAAAATGGGAAAGAATAGTATTCATCTAACTCTAAAATGACTGCTTGATGTAAACCCAAAATTTGCTTTACCAAAAAGCATAAGAACTGAGTCTTTGTGGATTATGTCAAGCCACGCTTTAGCCTCTTAATCTCTCATTTAATTACTAACCATAAAACACAAATGATGGAAAATTTACCAATTTGAGGTGATCTATCAAGTTAATCTCAAGAGGCAAAAGGGCAATGGAGGATTATAAGTATTTGTAGATTACTATTATATATATCAAAATTAAGAGTTGTTCTATACTTTTTTTTGGCTTCCATTCTTAGAAAGTATGGCTTCATTAGCCTCTTTTTACTGAGGGTAGGTTATAGGTAACTGTCCCTGTCATGCCTAGCAGCAGCAGCCACAAAGAAATGATGATTGGGGGCTTATGCAACTAAATCAAGAGCTACAAAATGTTTCCATTGGTTCCAAACATGTACCAAAAGCATAGAAATAGTTAAATATATAGCTTAAGTTCACGTCCATTATGGACAATTGAAAAACATGAAAGGGGTAAGTAAATTTCTTTAAAGATGAAAGTTTTGACTTACCAAGGAAGGAGGTCAGAGATACATATATTGATTATCTTTGACATTACTCTAAAGTTGTTTCAACAGCTTAGTCTGGGTCATAGCCCCAGTCACTATTCAAGCTGTTCTGTCTTTTTTTATTTTTCTCATTTGTAAAATTAAGATAATTTTCTATCACCTAATCAACCAAACACCCTTTCCCCCATACTATATATATTCTTCTTCGAATGCTTCGACAAATATACATACTCAAGCTGTATTCAAAGTTCATCAATTAGCATTTCTTGGAATAAAGAAATAGACAAGACATCGATCATCAGCAAACATGGGCAGCGCTTCTGCTTTTTCATCACCAACATTTCTGGTTTTCTTCTCAATTGTCACTTTGTGTCTAGTTCCTGACCAAGTCCTTGGGATCACCAGGCATTACAAGTTTGATGTAAGAGCATTATTACAGAACAAAAATTTTTATTTCTATTAATCCTTAATCAAATATGTTGTTTAGTTTTACCTTAATGGTTTTTGTAGATCAAGTTGCAAAATGTGACACGATTGTGCCATACAAAGAGCATTGTCTCAGTGAACGGACAATTTCCAGGGCCTCGTATTGTAGCAAGGGAGGGTGACCAGCTTCTGATAAAAGTGGTCAACCATGTGTCAAACAATATTTCCATTCACTGGTATTATTGATTATTATATATATTGAGCTTTGACTCGGAAAGTGGCATTTTGCAGCTATTACAACAAGTTAGATAATTAAAATGATCTTATATATGCATAAATTATAATGAAGGAAGCCTAATTTGCAAGTTATGATGACGATTTTGAAATAGGCATGGAATTCGACAGCTTCGAAGTGGGTGGGCAGATGGGCCAGCATATGTGACTCAATGTCCCATACAAACTGGCCAGAGCTATGTGTACAACTTCACCATTGTAGGCCAAAGAGGGACCCTTTGGTGGCACGCCCATATATCATGGCTAAGATCAACTCTCTATGGCCCCATTGTCATTCTTCCTAAGCGTGGAGTTCCATATCCATTTGCCAAGCCTTACAAGGAAGTTCCAATCATCTTTGGTAATATATTTTCTAATAAATTGATTTTAAAATTACACTTGCTTACCTCTTTGAAACGCCAAAATCATAACATTTTGATAAATTGCAGGGGAGTGGTTCAATGCTGATCCGGAGGCGGTTATCACCCAGGCCCTGCAGACCGGCGGCGGTCCAAATGTCTCCGATGCCTATACCATCAATGGTCTCCCCGGACCACTTTATAACTGCTCTGCCAAAGGTAAATAAACTGAAATTTTGTACTGAATTTTAATCATGGTACGATCCAGGTGGATTTATTATGCTGGTAATTAAGTTTCTCCTAACAATAATTTTCTCATTCAATAGACTCGCAACAATAATTTTCTCATTTACAAGACTTGAACTAGACGGAATAAGTGCTCAACCATTTGAACCAACTTACTGAAAATTTACTATTCATGTACATAAAAGAGCTACTATTTGATTCAACTAAGAAGTATTAATTAATGTTTGACAGATACATTCAAGCTGAAGGTGAAGCCTGGCAAGACTTACCTTCTCCGTCTAATCAACGCCGCACTCAACGATGAGCTCTTCTTCAGCATTGCAAACCACACACTCACTATTGTTGACGTCGATGCTAGTTACGTTAAACCTTTCGAGACAAAAACACTCCTCATCACTCCTGGTCAAACCTCAAATGTTCTTCTTAAAACCAAACCCAACTATCCAAATGCCACATTTTTCATGACAGCAAGACCCTACGTGACAGGCCAAGGAACATTTGACAATTCAACCGTTGCTGCCATTTTAGAATACGAATTGCCCCCCAATAGCTTACATACAGGAATCTCAATTAAAAAACTTCCCCTGTTTAAACCAATTCTACCTGCTTTAAATGACACTAACTTCGCTACAAATTTTTCAACTAAACTTCGTAGCCTTGCCAATGCACAATTTCCTGCCAATGTTCCCCAAAAGGTGGATAAGCATTTTTTCTTCACAGTAGGTCTTGGAACTAGCCCATGTCCGAAGAATCAAACCTGTCAAGGTCCTAACAATGCAACCAAATTTGCAGCTTCGGTTAATAATGTATCATTTGCATTGCCAACTACAGCATTGCTCCAATCTCATTTCTTCGGCAAATCAAATGGAGTTTACACCCCTGATTTTCCTAGCAGTCCTTTGATTCCGTTTAACTATACAGGCACCCCACCTAATAATACAATGGTAAGCAATGGGACAAAGGTGGTTGTGCTTCCTTTTAACACTAGCGTCGAGCTAGTCTTGCAGGACACGAGCATTCTTGGAGCTGAAAGCCACCCTCTTCATCTTCATGGGTTCAACTTCTTCGTTGTTGGCCAAGGTTTTGGCAACTTTGATCCAAATAAGGACCCTGCAAAGTTTAATTTGATTGACCCTGTTGAAAGGAACACTATTGGTGTGCCAGCAGGAGGTTGGGTGGCAATTCGTTTTCTAGCAGATAATCCAGGTAAGTAATTAATTAGAGAATCTTAAACAAAATTGACTTCTAAAATCTTGCATTTTGCTTGCTAATTGCTTTGAGTTTGATTTTAGGGGTATGGTTCATGCATTGCCACTTGGAAGTGCACACAAGCTGGGGATTGAGGATGGCATGGATTGTCTTGGATGGAAAACTTCCCAATCAAAAGCTGCCGCCTCCACCAGCTGATCTTCCTAAATGTTGACATGATTATGACTCAATCTTTGGTCTATTCTGACCAAAAAAAACTACCGACAAGTCCTTTCTTTTCTTTGCTTTCTTTTTTTTTTTTTGTTTATTTCGACCATTTTGATTTGTTGACCCCTGTTTTTGGCTTTTGACATTAATTGGCCTATCAATGGTCCGAAGTTTTCTTGATTTTGTCTTGTTATGGAAGAAGTGAGGAATTGTTTTGTAACATCATATGTTATTTCCAAAATGTATCAATACAAAGAGGTCTAAATAAATATTAACCTTCATTTAAAATTTTTCGTTACAATACCATTGCCCACTATAGAGCTGGCATATCTATCATTGGCAGTTATAAGTTATAACATTGCTTCCAATAGATTAAGATTGTCAAGCAAACTACATGCTTCTTCTGGTAGCCTAAGGCAAAATGGATTTTGTCTAATATAGATAGTGTCTGAATAGTGCTGTAAATTTAAGAGGTTTGGTCCCATTACCCATTAGTGATGGTGAAGGGGGTTTGGGCCCAGATAATGGGTTTTCGAAGCCTGCAATGGGGGTGTCTTTGTTTGTAGTGTTGATGAATCTTACTTTTTTTGGGTTTAGGCATGAGAAAATCCCAGAATTTGTTAGGCTTGATTGGATCACATTGTGGGCCTGTTCCTGAATGATACGAGGCTTTGGGCCCATAAATAAATGCACTGTACAATTGGAAATTGGGTTTTGAATCGACTTGGTAGGTTAAATATCTCTCTACAAATGTGTTTCCAGATGCAATTTCGGAATTTGTATTCTCACCCTTATCAAGATAAAGATCGTTTACAATGATCTAGTACCCGTGGAACGTTACTAATTAGCCATACTAGCTAAATGTGAAACGGCTATTTTCATAGTGAGGCAGAAACAGTCTAAATGCAATTAAGGTATCAAAATTTAACCCCCAATCTAAACTTTGCATCAAATCTCTAATTGTAACAAAAGAGAGGGCCAATTCCAATTTCCAAGCAATGAGGACTGGTAATAAGCCAGCAATTCTCGTACTAATTCTGTCACTGTTTACATTTTCATGTGAATATTGCAGCATAGCTACAACTCTAGTTGTAAGCAATCAGGCCAAACCAGACAAGATCGCTTATATCACATGTCACGTGAATCCGACACGATTTTCAGTCCCTATAGTCCCTGGAAACGAAACTTCAATTGTTCTGCCTGATCAGAATGTTAGTACTATTAACAGTTGGCCACCGGTATACTGTGTTGGAACATACAATCACATACCTCGTGGCGGTTACCATGACCGCCCCTACTTTTTATACGATTCCCACAAGGATTACGAAAAATGCAAGGATAAGTGCTTCATAAGAGTTACAGATTTAACGTTTGATCGATGGGAAGACGAAAAGAAGGAATGGAAGCAAATTTACCCCATAATTTGGGTTCCATAAATGTATGAATTGATCTGTAAACTTTTTCTTCTTTTTTTTTCCGTGGAATTTACTGTATTTTTCACCAATGCATAAAGATAAGAAATCATGCTGAATTAGAAGTTGCAAAAAGGAATGTTGAAAGTGACGAAAAGTACAAAATGGATAGACAAAACGAGAACCAAATATCATAAACGTGCATTTTTTCTTGTTCTTATTAGGAAAAGTTATATCTAATGATCATCAATCATATTATATTCTTCAAAATCCAATTTGATTGTCAAAACTTAAACGAATGCATCAACAAATTTGTCAAAAGGCAAAAACAGGGCAATGAATAAAGAATTTTGAAGAATTGCTCATTTGTGGTCCAAGACTTATAATTTTTTTTCATTGTGCCAATTTCAACGATGCTTTATGATTATGGAACCTAACCAAGTTTAGAGAAGAAAGTAAACTTAACATGGGAGTTGACTCGTGAATTGATGATAGAAGGCAGAGTCGTCTTAAGTCTTTAACTGATTGCCTAGTTAGGCTAATTGCTAGGGACAATGAGATTTGAAAATGGTATAGTTTCATTTCTTTTCTTACTTTGCATGAAAATGCCTACATGACAAGGACTGTAATGCTTGCTCTCTGCCTTATCTGATCAAAAGGGGCATTTTCCCACTTCTTTCTCCATCACTATTTGTCAACCTCCCACCAACATTTTCTTCTTTTTTTTGGTTGAAGATTGAAGTGAAAGTTAAAGAAGTTGATTAATTAGCTGATGTTATTGAGAAATGACCCTTGATGTGGGAAACCTTGCAGTATATGGCCCTTTGATGCACAAATGTCATTCCATTACACTCACCACATTCTAAACTTACGAGTACATTTTGACATTCTTTTTATATTTCTTAAAAGTTTTAGCTGGTGATAGAGTACTGAACTCTTAATTAGTTTTTAGTGATTAGAGTTCGATCCCAGACAACCTCAGGTACAATAAAAAAATTTAAGTTAAACATATTTCTGTTAGCATAATGATAATCTAGATCTAATTGGGTCCATGAAAACAATACCAACTTTGGGGTTTGGACACCTCTATTGGAGCCATGGAGCTCTAAGATTTTAGAGTGTCATTTTTTCCCTAAAATGTAAGCATAATTTGATTGTTTTGAGAACTAAAAAGAACAATTACACTCCAGAGGGCACGGCCTAGTGGAGTGGTGGACGGCCGCCTAGCCTATCTCATTTTTGAAAAGAATTTGCTCATTTTCATGGGGTAAGATCAAAATTTTCTTTTCCTCCTTTTAATAATGTCGATCGGATTGATAAAACCTTCACATCAGTAGAATCAAGTGGAAGCTCCAAATTAATATAGTTGTTGAAAACGTTCATCACTTTTGTCCTAGAATTGCTTCTTCTTCTTTTTTCAAAGTATACCCTTTTTTCTTTTGGTGAAAATCAAACCATGCAAAACTTGCTAGGAAAAAGATAAGAACTAAAATTGACCATAGTAATGTGGTTAGGTCTCTGTCTATCACTATTGGACCTTTTCTAATTTCTTTCTTCTTCCTAATAAAAAATACACGAGCATTCAAAACTGCCCAAGATTTTGTATAATAATATAATATAATTTGTAAAGAATTCATGAGATTTTAGTTCGTTGATTTTCTTAAAGGAGGAGTTTTTCTTAAGAAAAGAAGAAAGAAGTAGTTAAATTGTTTTTTGAAATAGCTAGACTTCTTCTAATTCCACGTACCTGCCAACTTTACTTTTATAAATCAGCTATATTTATAGTTACAAAAAGGAGCAAAATGCAAGATTTTTCCAAACAATAATACCCATGAACACAAACAAATTCAATTTGGCCCAAAAAAATTCAACAAAAATGACATGTTCCTACTTTGTTAATGCAGATTTGTGTAATTTGCAAACCAGCAATCCTCTTCTCGTTGACCTGTCCAAATTAAGGGGAATATCAGTACTTTTTGAAGTGTGCCCTTTCTCCCTTATATAGAAACGCTCCTTCCAGAGACTTACCCCCCTTCTTTTCTTTTCTTTTCTTTTTCAATATTTTAATAATTTATAATTTAGTCACAGCCATGATTTTCACATCTATTGGGTTGAAAGAAGTTGATAGATTGTATAACACATTAAGCACATGGGTCACAGAGTCACTCATTGTAGTGACGAAACTGTTGAATTAGACCCCATTTGAAAATCCCACAAAGAGCCTACACCAAGTATTGCATCCCAGCTATATTTTCTTGTTATTCTCATGATAAATTCACTTTTTTTCATCTGAAATTGAGAAAAAAAAAAAAAAAGCAAAACAAAAAAGAAAAGAAAAGAAAAGAAAGATAAACCCATCTTAAAATTTTTCCCTTTCTTCTTTTTTTGGCACCATATTGTTCCCCATTTTAAATACTACTCCCCTCTGTCCCTTTTTATAAGTTCCCTTCTAGAAGATTTTTTTGTCCCAAAATATAAGTCCACTTTCTAAACCCAATGCATATTTAACTTAACTTACCCAAGTTACCCTTGCTAGTGGTAACATAATTTATGAAGAGAGATAGTGAGTGGGAGGAGGAGAAAGAGTTAGTGGGGGGGAGAGAGAAGAAGGGTAAATTTAGAAGGAGAAAATAAAAGATTATAGAATTTAAAGCTTTAACTATATTTCCTAATATTTAGGATACAGTTGAAAGGGACTTATAAAAAGGGACAGAGAGCGTAGTAATTAACATATATGATATATGTGGAACTGGGCATTCGTTAGTATTAATTTTCCATACCCTAGCTAGCTACCTACAACAATGAAAACCACACATTTATCGTTCAAATTTGTGAAAAATCCTAGTTTCATATTTTCATGAAAAAAAGCCTAATTAATTTGTGAAAATTTGTGAAAAAAAAGGCTATAATATGTATACAAAGTACTAATAATAACGAGGGGGAAAAATGAAAGTGCCCTAACTATATAGGAACATGGAACATCAAGTTGGTAGCTTTGCACTGTTCTTTTTGGGTATGATAGATTATGACTGTTAAAGAATACGTTTGTTTGTTTTGCTACGAAACATAATGGCACAAAAGTGCTGTGATTGATCAGTAACTAAAGCATGGATGGGAAATTCCGTTTGTTTCACAAATAGAAAAATTCTGGATTCCTCGTTGTCTTTCTTCGTATTGTCTCGTCGACCCTAGTTATCGTCCAACCAATGGCCGAAACGTCGATTTATCTTAGTTACATGGAAGAAGGCAGTGCGTATTAAAAAAGTAGTCTCAGGACATGAGTTTTTCTCTCAAGGGAAAAGAGATCACTTAAAAGAGTCTATTATTAATGGGCAAGATACTCCATTTTTGAAGTGATATAGATGATTCCCATGGACCTACTATACTATAAGAAGATGCTAATATACTATTTGGGTCCCTTCTCTTATTGGGGATTCTTATGGGGTTCTCAAGTTTCAGAACGTTATTTTCAATGTGTTAATCATCGTGAAAGATATAACTCAAAGCATCTATATACTATATATACACTCCCATAGATTTTCAAATGTATATGAGATTCAATTCTTCAATTTTCTTAACTATTTATACTTAACATACACACATGTATATAACATATATATCAATGTGAAATCCGCCAATGCTGAGTTAAAATTAAACACAGATAAATCATTTTGCCCCCTGAACTTTTCAAATTTAGGACAGATTATCCTTAAATTTTTAAATTGTGTCAATTTTCCCACTTGAATTTGGAAAATCAGGCCAATCACCCTCCTTCACGTGATAGATTCCGTTAAGTCTCACCAAACCTTGACATAGATTTTTGTCACGTCAGCAAATTTGGTGGAACTTAATGGATCCGTTAATCAACCGTTAAGTCATAGGCAAATTGGTCTGATTTTGCAAATTCAGGAGACCAAGTGTTACAATTTCAAATTCAAGGGGCAATCATCCTAATTTGCAAAGTATATGGGGCAAAGTGGCATAATTTCAAATTCAAGGGACAATTTATCCTAATTTGCAAAGTATAGGGGACAAAGTGGCTATTCAACCAAAATTAAACCATTTATTTTAACCGCATGAGTTTAATGCTTTTAGCCATTAGTTCATGAACCCAAGCCCAACTTACATAGATTTTAATTAAAGTCAGAAGCCTATGCGCACTCAACTTAGTTTGATTCAAGTCAGAAAATTTTCAAGCTCAATATCAGTATATTGAGCAAAGAGATGATTCTCTCTGCAATTTGTAGGACAGTATGTGGCGCTTATTGAGTAATGATAAGGATGGTCCATGGCAATATTAACAAAGAAAAGCCAGAGAAATTTTTCTTCTTTTTCTTGGACGACATGATCAAGCTCCTACTTCAAATTAGGGGGGCCCTTTTTAATTAGTTTCTACAGCTTTTCTTTGTTTCCAGCATGTGCTTCATGGTCACATCTTCAATTTTGGAGTTTGACATTTTAACAAGGTTTAGGTTCAATCAAATCAAATAATTATTGATAACTTAATTATTTTTCATTAGAATAAAATTTTATGGTTATGAAATTAATTAGCTTCATTTCATTTTTGCACATATGTACACAATTCTGTGCGATATTATGATCAGTCTGTCAACAAATATTATTACAAATTTATTTATTTGCCAAAAAAATAAAACAAATTTATTCAACAAAATTCTTCTTGTCTATATTTTCTTTAAATCCAAATTAAGATAAACAAGTGGGGTACGTATTAAGTCAGTCTAATAATTACGATTAAGATACCTTGGGTCACAATAGAACCTAGTTAACTCTCAAATCTTTCTAAAATTAAAAGGGTGCATGCTAAATAATATATATGTATTTCTAATTGATGATGATTATGATGATAATTATGTTTGTCGATCAACAAAATCCTAACAAATTAAGAAAATCAACCCTAGTCTATATTATTATTATTATTAAGTAATTGTAGTAACATATATATATGCTGCTCACATGGGTTTGCATTGTAAAATGCTTTTTAAGTCCCATCTTTCTCTTGAAGTACCGAGTAAAGTGGGTGTGGGGTATTATTCACTTTTTATGTCAAAACGCAAGTTGGGCATGATTTTTTGAGAGACAATTCTTTTTAATTAATTAGCATAGCATTGTTGGTAAAGAGAAATTTTTTAGTATATATATTAATATTAATTAATCATATTTACATGAGACCACGTTGAAAAGTACCAAACTCTTCTATTTCATTGTTTGACCCCAAGATTTACAATTTGTGAACTTTCCTAATTGGGGTTTCACTTTGAGAGCATTTTTGTTTTCGACACTTCAAACTTACCATAACTTTCAAAAAACGGAAAACAATAGTCACAAAACATTAGTGCATGTGTGTTTTTTTGGCAATTAAAATGTGAATCCAATTGTCTTAATTTAATTGATTCGCTTTGCAAATTGTTTCCTCAATCATTTTGCAACTAAGAACTCCATATTACTTTTATGTTTCTTTTTCTTTTATGTCTCTTATATGCATGGGAAAGTAGCTTATATTGGGGTGACCCAAATTGATTATATAGATAATTTATATACCTAGAAGAGAGATTAATTAATACTAGTACTATATATGGGTAAAGATTAAAGATATATATTTAGATGTTTTAACAAGTTGGGTTGGGTGGTTTTGTCTCAACTTTTCATCACTTTTATGAGTGACTATTTTACTTTAAACACAATAGCTATAGGTTTATGAAAAGCTTGAAACTGTAATGATTCTTGGTCTATTGTAGGTTGATAGGTAAGGACCTCAAACCCTAAAATAGCCGTCCAAAAATTTTTGGAAATGTTTAAAGGTAATTAGGTAAACTGTATTACAAGATTATTATTAATGTAAACTTTATAAAAGTCCAAAGAGGGAAAAAGAGGTAAAAAAACTAGGTGCTTCATTCATGCAATATGCTTAGAAAGGAGACTCAAGTCTCAACCACAAATCCACTAATCAAGTACTAATAGGCAATTTTATATCTCGAAGCTCAAAGCATATATGTTACTACTTACTACTAATTACTTTTTTTAAAAAAATAAATAAATAAATTGAACTTTCATTTATATTAATAAAAGTACAAACTTGATACTGATATTACTACTAAATTACTTATTAATTAGACTAAAATCTAGTTTTTAGTTTTATGAATGACAAACTAGCATAAGGTAAGTCTGATCGATCGACATATGATTTTCTCTTAATTAAGGATATATCTAATAATGTAAAAAAAAAAAAGATATATCTAAACTTTATTGTCCGACACTATTTTTTTTCAAATGAAGAGTATGAAAAATGCGCAACCAAGAATTCTAGTATTATTTTTTGTGATAATAATCTTTAAATTATAATTAAAAATCTGAGCTGAAATTGGTTTTTTTTTTTGGCCGAAGAGCTTAAATTAGTTTAGTAATTGTTAATTTGTTACTCCTTTTATGTTTAAATTTCCACAAAATCCTAATTTTTTTTAATCCAAAGAAAGCCCCCAATATAAATTTCATACAAAAAATATATATATTTATGACCAATAAAATGAAAATTTTGTTAACACTAGAACATCTATAAAGAAAAAAAGAAAAAGTCAACGCCAGCTCTTAGGAAACTGACGTCAGGTTCCACGTCAGCTTCCGCTCTCTCGGCTCTCCTCATAACTCATAAGTAGCAGCTCTGCTCCTGCGCTCTCCTCCATCTTCCTCCTTTCTTCCTTTCTTAAACTTCTTACACTTAAAAGGAAAGAAGAAGAAACAAATTACTATCAAATAGTACAAATATTTATTCGAAAGAAAAAAAAAACTCAAAATTAAGCCAATCAAAATCCTTCCCGCGTCTACTCGCCATGTTTGGACACCCCACATTCCCGCGCTCCGACTCCCTGCAGATGTCTCCCGACATCATGTCGCCGTTAAACTACCCGTTAACGCAACTGAGTGTTTCCGAGTCGGTGGACTCCGTCAGCGAGGCGCTTCACGGCGGCAGCAGCAGCAGCAGCGGCGGTTACAACTCTCCGAGTTCGCTGGGGAGTTGCTGCACTCGGAAACAGAGCTTCATGCAGAGGAGCGTAAGTAGCCATTCTCTTCAAAAGAATGGGCTCTATTCTCATTTCGCCGCCACCCTTAGCGACTTCATCGACTCCGATTCCGGTCCCGTCAGGCGGGTTTTTAGCACCGGTGATTTGGACCAGGTTAGTAAGTTTATCCAACTCTACGCCTTAAATTAACTAGCTTAAACCCTTAATCTTAAATGGTTAATTAGTTATGTTTGTTAATTAGTAATATTAAAATAACTTAATTTCTTGAAACTTATTCATGCAAAATGAGATTTTATTCTATAATAATATTAATACTGGTAGCATTGGATTGGATATATAACCTAAACATGTCAATTCTCTTGTGTTAATCTAACAAATAGAGAATTTCGTCAAAGTTTTTTACTCTCACCCTTTTTGAGGGATTTATTAAGTTTTGTGAATAAGAAGCCTTTTGCTAAATAAAAGTGCCTAATTAGTGCTAATTAATATGTTAATTGCTTTGTTTAATTTGATTTTGGAGCAGGGAATAAATATGGGGCAGCATCAATATAGTAGGAGGTCAGAGAGTCCATTGTCAAGTGAAAGCAATGCAATCATAGAAGGAATGAGCAGAGCCTGCCGCTATAGTCCCGAGGAGAAGAAAGAAAGGATTGAAAGATACAGAACCAAAAGAAACCTCAGGAACTTCAACAAGAAGATTAAGGTCATCATCTTCACTATCATACTACTTATTATTAATACTTATCTTCTTTGTCTCTTTGTATCTGTCGACAATAATCGATTCTCATTCTCACATACCAAGAAAATTGGTTAAAACTAGTTATATTTCTAAATTTGATAACTATTTTATTGTACATCCCCATCGATCTACACTTTACCACTTTCATCATTTAATTCTCTAAAAGAATGAAGTATTAAAAAAGGGTAATTGTGGGAATAAATAAAAAGGGATTGAGGGAGTATTAATATTTTTTTTTCCTTCTCTTTCAAGGTAGCTCATGTCATGTTTCATTTACAATCAAACATGTCATGTTGCATTGCAGACCTTCTAGTCAAATGATAATGAACTTTGGGTACTTGGTAGAATTGAATTTCTTACCCTTTGGTAACAAGTTGACAACTAATATATTGTTTTTTTAATATGAGATAATGTCTCTCTTTTTTGACTAAAAAGGCAAAAACCGACTGATTAATTAGTGTAGAAAGCATGATAATTAGCAGTAGGTTCCTCCCCCTCGTGTGTTATGCAATTTAGTGTCTGTCACATTCAATTTATGCAAAAATATATGCTTACTTTATTATTTCTTCTTTTTTGTACCTTCCATGGGTGATGGGTCAATTAAACACAGTGAAAAATAGTAGTTCTTTGAACTTAATTTATGAGTGCACGAAAAGAATCCCTCCAAGATAAGCAGAGCATGAGTTGAAAAAAAAGTTCATGCATTAATTATCATTACGGCTATGGAATATTTTCTTATTGTAGTTTAAAATGATTGACATTACATTACTTTTATTAAGTATTATACATTTAAATTCTGTTCCCAAGTCATTTCTCAAGTCATGTTTCATATAAATGTCTGTCTCTTTCGTATATTTATGACAGTGATTTGTAAGAAAAAAAACATGTTAAACTTGATTCAATCTAAGTCCTAACATTTTCTATTTTTCCTTGGTCAGTATGCATGTAGGAAAACGTTGGCAGACAGTAGGCCACGCATTCGAGGACGATTTGCAAGAAATGAAGAAATTGAAAGGAGCCCTCAAGTTGATCAATGGAACCAAATAGAGGAGGAAGAGGAAGAAGATGAGGAGAATTGGATCAATTTTCTGGATTCAATCTCAGCAAATCTCATCAATCCTTAATGTTAAATTTTAAAAAAAAAAAAAAGTGCTACTACTATTTGGCATAATTTAGTGTTTTAGTGTGGAAATTTTAGATAATTTGCTTGTTTTTTTTTTATAATATTCTGATGCAATGTTAATTAAGTCCTTTTGATCAGCTTCAAATACTTGTTGTAAATATGAATATTTCATTACATATTATTCATATCAGAATATGGAATGGCAAAGGCTTACCCAAAGAGTAAGCTTTTATATTTACATAGCAGGGCAAAATTTGCAGAAATGGGCAGTTTTGTTTTACCCTAAAAAGCCCAGAAAACAGAGTAATTTACTAATAATTGGCATGATTAAACAAAAAAAAAAAACAGCAATTGAGAATTGGAAATGAAAACCAAAAATGCCTAAACTCAATCTGGAAATGAAAACCAGAAATGCCTAAACTCAATCTGTCAAAAATATAATAATGAGAAGGTATCAGAATTGCCATATTCACAAAATACACTGAATAAAGGAAGAGACAATTTCAGGTGGATGAAACATTTTGTCTTAAGGTAAAGAATAATTTGAAAATAAATTCAACCACATTCTCTATTGGGATTAACTATTTACTTTGACCGCATTGCTTTGCCACCTATATATGACTAAGCTAAATCCTTATTTGGTAACAAATCTTAGACAAAAATAATATACCAGAAGGAAAGGATCTTGACAAATTTTTTCTCACTTGACATCAGCTTGTAATCATATAAATGCATTGAAAATTTTAAGGAGAAAACCAATTCAAAATCGAAGACAGGAAAGAAACATTGAACTTAATTCCCATAATAAAAATCATCAAAGTTTGAATTTACTTCCAACTACTTTTGCTTCTTATCTCGTTTCACCATCGTTTGACCGTTTCACCACCTAAACTCCGTTTCAATCGCTGCTCTAATAATCTCATCTGTACAGTACCTAATCTAATCTGTACAGTGTAATCTCATATGTACAGTTGCTAAACAGTATCAATCGCACCATTTTCACTGCCTTTTCAGGCTTTTAGATGTAATGGAGAGTTTCTTTAGCTTTTTTCATGTCTTACCAATATCATCAAAGGTATAATAAATTATACTAATAGTGATAATATTTAAATGAAATTGATCTCTCTTTTACTAATCATTTTGATATTGGATCATGTTACTTAATAATGATGAGCTTAATGTTTTATTACTAGTACCAAAATATGAGAATCTGAAGTTACTTTCTCTTTAGTTAAAGGCTAGGCAACCCCTAGAGATGGGAGTTGGGAAGGACGGCGATGTTCATTTTTGTCGGCCCGGCAGCGGCTGTGGGTTGCCCACTAAGTTTATGGGAAGAAATTCTTTGTATTAGAAAATTATAAAACCTCAATTAAACTTATTAATTATTGTTTTTAAGAATTTAAAGTACCCATTATTAATTCAAACTTCAAAGTATTATTAATAAACAATTTACATGTAACTATTTGGCTCTTTTCTTTATATTTTCTTTTTTCCTTCTGATTCATCATTGCCTCCAAAGTTTCTTCATGGTCTTTGAAATGTGCAAATGGACAATGCAAATATTTGTAAAAAAAAGCTCAAAAAGGCAAAAATCAAGTGTTTTTTGGGATTGCAGATGATGGAAAAGGTAATGTGGCATGTTGTCTTTATGAGTGTGTTTTATGTTAATTTAAATTAAAAAACATGGGTCCAATATTATAAGACTATAAGCTAGCTGCATAATGCCAAGATATGAACCAAATCCAATGCAAATTGCAATCCCCTACTATTTGGAAGATGATAGCCCTCTCAATGATGATGGTTCTCAACTCAACTAGGGATTTGATTAACTAAGAAGAGTCTAAGCAAGTATCATTAGCCGCCTTTTGACATTAAAAATTAACTGCATATATACTTTCACACAATTGATGTAAGCGATTTTGCGTTCACATTGTCAACAAGTTAAAAGAATCATGGCAGCACATGAGAAGCATTAAGGATCCTTTCTTTCTATGTACCAAAAAAAAAAGATCCTTTTTTTCTTCTTTTTGGTTAATAGATTATAATTGAAATCTCACCAATTTTCCGATGCAAATTTGGAATTCCATTACTCAATTTATTTTATGGCTAAAACTTAAGTCTTGAAAAGTTGAGTGCAAATTTTCCACCTCACTTTTCTTTTTTGGTGAATGCTTCACATTATTTTATTTGCCTGAATTGAAAGTCCCTTTTTGTTTAATTAAGAATAATTCTTAAACAACCTAAAATATATGGGAAATTCCATACTGTCTGAAAAATTGACTCGAATTTTGTTTCTCATAACCTGTCATGGCTAGACATCTCATGCTATATAACAAAACTTCACTCAAGTAGTGGTGTGATCAGTCTGCTGGACCAATCATGTAAGAATACGTCAAGTGAGAACCAAATTTCGGGTCAAATTTTCTGAGTAAAATATATAATGGTTATCCTAATGATTGTTTTTCACTATTCACACTGTTCACTTAATATTTTTGTTGGGCTGTGGGTTTCTCGTTAACTTGAAAAAAAATCTTTTGGGGAACTTATGAAAAGTTCAACCCCTTTAAGTTGGGCCAGACTGCAATGGAAGATACACTTGGTTAAATGGATTTCTACAGTAATACTAAAGGAAGATACACTTGGTTAAATGGATTTCTACAGTAATACTATATTTGGTCAAGGCCCATTTCAGAATCCTAAGTATTAAAACCCATTATGAAAACCCATTGTTAAATCAGAAACGCCGGTATTATCAAGAGTTGTCAATAGATTAGGATTTACTAGATGTTTGAAGTTGAAAACTTAAAATCACATTAAAGCTGAAAATTCTTACATTAATTCATGCTTACATCACTCAATCTTCAATGTCGAAGACAACACGAGGGAAAAAAAAAAAAATTAGCCAGAAATCTCAACAGACTTGATCTCAGGTTTCTTCTTCATCTCGACTTTAGGAACAGTGACAGTAAGAACCCCATTTTCCATTGAAGCCTTGACATCGCTCATCTTCACATTCTCCGGCAGTCGAAACCTCCTCGAGAATTTCCCGCTACTCCGCTCCACGCGATGCCACGTTTCGTTCTTCTCTTCCTTCTCCACATTCCTCTCTCCGCTGATTTGAAGCACCCTGTCGTCCTCAATCTCCACCTTCACTTCCTCCTTCTTCAACCCCGGAAGGTCCGCCTTGAACACGTGAGCCGCCGGAGTCTCCTTCCAGTCCACACGTGTGTTCACGAAAGCAGAGTTCTCTCGGGACAGTTGAGGGAACGAAGAGACCGATGGTGGGAAATCGAATTCTTTGAAAGGATCCCAGACTTCGAGAGAGAATGGGTCGAAAATGCTGTTGCGTCGGTTACCGAAGAAGTTAGGAATCATAGCCATTTCTGAAGCGGCGAATTTGAGACGATTTGGATGTGGCTGAAAAGGTTGCTTGAATGTTGAATTGTTACCGGTTTTTCGAACTTCTGAATTGTGGTGGTTAGAAGCAGGATATTTATAGTGAAGGAAGGAAGAATCTAGTGATTTCGAGAATGACCATGGTTCGATTCATTTCGGAGCTAGAAGTAACCGACATTTATTAGAACATCGAAACGCAAGGACTAGGATATACTAGAAACTTCTGGAATGTGGTCCTGCTGCAAGACTTAGGCCGAAGTTCCAAGTCCAACTTTAACTAGGCCTCGTTTGGGCTTGAACAAGTTTCTAATGTCCATCTTTCTTTGGGCATAGAGCAGAAAGGAGAAACCGTATTCTTGGATTTCATCATTGCTTCTTGTTGAATGTTGATGTAATTGAGAAAATTAGAACCAACAATAGGTTTGACATTTGTTCCCTTAAGTAAGGTCTTGGATTGAGTCTTGTGAATCGAGAAAATCATTGCTGGGAGAACTTTACCTCCATAATAGGCCAACCCGACTCGAACAACAAGTTTAACTTGTAAATATACCAAAAGAAATTGAGAAAATTAGTTTTTTTTTTGCCACAAATTGAGAAAATTAGTTCAATATAAATTGGAAATGGAAATTATTAGCTCAACGAATAAATGTACATATCCCGGTAGACAAAAACGAAAAGGATGTAAGACAATTCTGTCATTTTCATTGTCCCCTGCGCTCCGATTTTTTAGATTTTCGCTTGGTGATTTGGGATCATAACGCATAATGACAATTGTACACGTAGTTTACTTTGAAACATTTGGTACCTAATATACGTTGACACAAGGTAAGCTCATCTCCAATCCATGCTTTTGTCCTTCCGATCACACCTCTAATTAGATCCATCTCAATAGTAGGCAAATCATTAGACCGATTTTTTAGTAATTTCACTTCGTACTCTTATTTTTTTTCATTTCATTTCATAATTTCACTTCATACTTTTTTTAGAGCAGAGGTCACTTGCCAGTGTCCACTACCACTTACAATAGACAACACAGAGAAAAAAAAAACACTCAGTCCGCACAGGTGATCTAGTGCCACATTTATTACATTTTACTTATATATCACCCATAAAACCCATAATGATTATAATCATTATTATTACCACCTATTTTAATGACTATAATCATTACTTATTTTAACTAATCAATAGGCACTCGATAAGAGGAGCTATGCGAAAACAAGATTTTAACCAGAAATTTGAACAGTGATAATCTCAGGTTTCTTCGTCTCTAGTTTAGGAACAGTGACAGTTAGAACCCCATTTTCCAATGAAGCCTTGACATGGCTTATATTCACATTGTCCGGCAGCCTAAACCTCCTGGAGAATTTCCCACTGCTCCGCTCCACGCAATGCCACCTGTCGTTCTTCTCTTCCTTGTTCACGTTCTTCTCTCCGCTGATTTGAAGCACACTGTTGTCCTCAATCTCCACGATCACTTCCTCTTTTTTCAACCCTGGAACTTCAGCCATGAACATGTGACCCTCCGAAGTCTCCTTCCAGTCCATATGGGGGTTGGCGATCGGGATAGCAGATTTCTGATCTCCTCGAAGGCGGGATAGTTCAAGCATCGTAGCCGCGGATGAGGAATCCATGTATTTGAAAGGATCAAAGGCGTCGAGAGAAGATGGGTCGATAATGGTGTTGCGTAGGTTGCCCAACAAGTTAGGAATCAAGGCCATTTCTGAAAGCTGCCAATTTGAGACGATTTGGATGTGCTCCAACTTGTGATGATCTGAAGCAGGATAAGCCGGATATTTATAGCCAAGGATTAGGAAGGAAAAATCTAGTGATTTTTTCAAGAATAACCTTACAAAGGACACGTGGCAACCCCGGCTGGTGAGACTCTGCCTTAAATTAAACCCTCTAGTTGGCCTCAACGTAAATTGATGCATCTCAAGTTGCCCTCAACGTGATTAATGCATGTTCCTACTTCCTACCGACATTTATTTTGTTTTTTTCTTTTACGTATCCATATCCAGAGCTTTGCTCCCACGAAAAATCTCGAACTGTGGGAGCAAAATCTCAAATTGATCTCAAATTGAGACCTGTTTAAGCTGGAACCGACCAACATTATTATTAAAGGGAGCTTGAGCCTTAAGCCTTTCGTAAGGGGTGTTTGGTAGCCGTTTGCGGACCCTTATTAAACATCGAAACGCAACTTCTGGATTGTGTCCTGAACCTGTTTAAACGAAAGGCTTAGGCCCAACCTCCAACTTTAACTAGGCCTCGTTTGGGCTTGAACAAGTTTGGAGAAACCGTATTCTTGGATTTCACTGGTTCTTCTTGTTGTAGGCATAGAAAGGAAGCGGACGATTTCCAATTTTCCATTTCTTGATGAAGAACATTAATGTAATTAAGAAAATTAGTTCAAATAAATTGAAAATTGGCTCAACTAATGCATATATCCCCCCGGTAGACAAAGAGCAAAAAGGATGTCAAGACAATTATGTCATCTTCCCCTGCGCTCAGATTTTTTAGATTTTCTCTTGAAAGATACGGGGTACAAGTTACGCCGGAGAGGAAATAAAACAACTTGATGAGAATTCGCCTTGCTTGTTCTTGGTTTTCCTGCATTTGATAAGCAACTTGAATTTAGTGAAAGAGGGAAATATATGCTTTTATTGGGATCTTAATGCATGAAAACAAGTATGAAAGTAGTTTACTTGAAACATTCGGTACCTGATATATGTTGACCTAAGGTAAGCTCATTGTTTTTGCTATCATGGTCTCCATGCTTTTGTCCTTCCAATGACACCTCTTGGATCTCATCAATTGTCCTTGAAGAAATGTCTATAGCTTTCATCTCCTCATCAGAGTTCGGACATGGATTGGAACCCGCAAGACCTCCAGCATCTCCAGGTAATGTGGTTGGTTCTCTCACAATGGCATTTTCATGCCAAGGCCCATCACTTAAAACTGTGGGTGGTATATTCATTTTGCCATCAGCTTCTCCAAGCTTTTGCTCTTCCATTACCACCTCCACTTGGTTTTCATTATTTGCCACCAAAGAGTCATTTTTAACTCTCACCTCATCATCACACTGCTGAAAGGAAATTTGATCAGCAATTACTGCAGCATCTTCAGGAACCCTCCATGATATCCTTTCTGATATATTTTCGGCCAAAGACACATTATTTATGGACAAAGGTGTATTTTCCTGGTGTGTCATCTCAGTATCCATACGAACTGCTTCATCATCCACCTTAATTGTCTCTGCATCCAAATCTAGACGAGATTCTTTTGAACTATTAGTATCTTTGTTCTGAGTAGGAGGTAAACTATTATCCTCAGATGGAGGAGAAATCTCTATAGCAGCATTTACTTCAATGTCCATGGCTGATGTCTGAGATGCCTCATTCTCAATAGGCATTACTGATACATCCTGAGATGTCAGACTCCCTAAAGCAACATTTTGTTCATTGCCTGATGCCTCAATTCTCACATCCTCATTTACCAACACGGTATTCTGTTCATAACTAGGACTGGAATTTTCTGATTGCAGGCCCTGACCTTCAGTTTCAAGTGAGGCACAAACTGCATGTGAGTCATTTTGAGTCTGTGGTTCTTCCTTAGTTGTGGTTGAATTAGTTACCACTTCCTCAGAATCGGTTAAGGCTTTTGTAGCATCATTTGCCATGTATAACTCTTGGGAATCCCCAAATATGAAAGCTAGACGTTCTGAAGGTCTATCATCTGACAAAGCCTTGTCTGTTTCAGGAAGAATATTGAGTGTGCTGGATTTTTCAGACATCTGATTAGTTGTAGTGGAGAACTCAACTGGCTCATTAGTTGACAAAAGGGTTGTTGCGAGGGAGGCTGTCTTAGTTCCAGAGATCAAATCCTTAACTTGGAAGCCATGTGATGGCATGTTGTCGACAACAGAATCAAAGTCAATGGCTTTCACAGTTTTGGAGACGTTACTAGAGGCAGAAAAGGATTTTGCCATGTCATCCAGCAATAAATCACCTTCACCACTAGAGATGGGATCCCATTTAAGCCAATCTGCAGACAAAGGTTTCCCACTATCAAACGGCACACTAGACGACACTGCTTCAACTCTGATGACCTCCTTGAAAAAGTGCTTTCTCCTCAAAGCAGTAGCCAGAAGACTCCTGTGAGAAGAAACAAAAGGATTTCCATGCAAAATTAAACATTAACTAAGTCATCCTTAAACTATACTAAGTTTTTGCAAATTAGCATACCTACAATTTTTGGAAATTGCTACTTTAGCTCGTTCTACAGAGAGACCGAGCAAAGATGCTAAGTTTGCAACATCGTTTGGCCCTCTAACTTCGCATACAGAAGGGGCAGCACTAGTAAATATGACATTCTTCCCTCTAGTCCAATCCACCAACAACTGAAATAACATCATTCAAATAATTAGTTCAGTATCAGACATCCATTCTTATCTATCAATGTACTCAGTAACCATAATTGCATCTTAAAATGCAACCAAATAACCATGATTAAACTTCCAATTCATACCATTCACCAATCAAAAAATCATCATCTTAATTAGTTTCATACTATTGACTACTTATATCCCCGGTTGATCAAGATTTCATCAGCAGCGAAAACACATGCATGAACATAGCCTAAAAATCCAACCATTCAAAAACAATTCAACACACTCTCGGTTCCTCACCTTAGCATTGGATATCATTTGCCTCCTTAGTTGAACATCTACAATAAGACCAGAATAAGCAATTTCAAAATAAACCCCACGCTGCACAACGAAAAAGGAACAACATCAACATTATCCACTGAAACAGACCAATAATTGAAGTAAAAGAGATTTCAAGTCAATAACCAACCTTAATAGCAGCTTTAACCATAGGCAATTTCAATCGAAATGGCACCCTATCTGAGAAATCAATCGAAATTATATCCACCTACATCACAACCCAAAATGAAATTTTAAAAGCCATTTTTTAAATAAATTTCATTACTCTATTAAAGGTTCAAAATCAAAGGACCTCGGCTTTCTCGCATGCGTGATCGAATGTAATCTGGTTCAATGGCCTAACGGCAACAATATCATACGTCTTCAATACCGGATTTCCCGAATTTAAGGCCTGTGACTGCGACGCATTGTCGACACAGACAGTGAGGCGCGTGTACTGGCGGAAAGGAGAGAAGCGAGGGACGCCGAGGAGGTCGCGGTGGAGGTTGACGGAAGAGGAGAGAAAGGGGGCGGCTTTGAGGAGAGAGGAGAGAGTAAGGAGAGGGATTGAACAACGATCACGATCAGACATGACGCCCTTTATCGTACGGTTGTAGGCGATCCCCGTGTAGCCCAGCTCCATTGCTTTGATGACGATTTTGATGCGCGCGGTTTTAGCAGCGGAGGAATTCGCGGTGTTTGGCGGCGTGGAATCGGTGTAGGGAATGTTAAGGTCGAAAAACCCCATGATTTCTCAGACAGAGAAAGGTCAGGGTTTTGGGTGGGGTTTGCAGCTAGTTTAGGGTTTAAGGATGAAGATGGTGAAGACTTTGCCGCTAGTCTCTAATCTCTAGTAAACAAAAAAAAAACGACATCGTATTTAGTGTTTACACTTGAGAGTTTTTTCTTTTTTCTTTTTTCTTTTTTTTTTTAGAGTTTACGCTTGAGAGTTGAGAGTTTATAGTTAAAACTTTATTAAAACCATTTTTGCCTACAAATATGGTGTTTTTTTTTTTTAAACATGAAAGATAAAAATTAGACTAGATTAATCCCTCGAGGAAAAGCCACTCATCTACCATCAGCTTAAACCGCCTCTAAGGAACTCGAAAAACCTCATAATCTGCAACCAAGTCACAACCCATATTTGATAGCTTGTCCGCACAAAAGTTGCCCCCTCAAAGAGTATGCTGACACCCACATTGCCATTCCCAACTAAGCATTTCTCTGATATCCATTAAGAGAACACAATATGATGTGTTTTTCATTACTGTAAATAAATATCTCATCTATTAATCTTATCATTTTTAAGTTCTAATTGGGAACTTCAAATGAAACAGAAAAAGGCACATCGACACTTTTTTTATGTTTATCAAAATCCAAAATTAATGATTGTCTTAATAATCTAGTTGGAACTTGGAAAGACCAAGAAGTTAATTAGAGTTTTGCATTTTTAGTAAAAGGAAGAAGATTTGTTGATGACTAAATCATAACTAATAACTTGCTTCTTTTATTTTTTATTTTTGGTACATTGGAGCGGTCCAAGACCGCTTTAGCTAACAATGACCTTAGGCCGTGACACACTCTGGATATCCTCCTCGATGAAACGATGAAGCACACCTGGTGGTTGATCCAAAACAGCAACATCAAAGGACCCCTGATAGGCCCAACTGGCCAAATAGTCTGCACACATATTGGCCTCACGGTAAGTGTGAACCAAAAAACACTGCCAATCACGCTGAAGCAACTCATGACATCTCTGAATAACAAGTGATAAAGGATCCTGTAAAGCTGGAGGCTGCAGGATTTTGTTAACAGCAATAAGAGAGTCGGATTCCACAATGATTAATCTATGACCAGATTCCCAAGCAATCCACAAACCATGATAAATAGCATACAATTCAACTTTCAAAATATGCCCCCAACCAAGCTTACAAGTGAAGCCGAAAAGCCACATACCACCAGAATCTCGACAAATGCCACCAGCTGTCAGTTCACCTGGCTTCGTTCTAACTGCTGCATCAACATTAAACTTGACAAACCCTATAAGGGGCTTTAACCAACCAATAAGGGCAGTAGATCTACGTTTTGGAAGAAGTAGATTCAACCTGAAACTGCGAAACTCACAAATACTAGAAGAGATCCTGAAATACGGATTCTCAGGCCAAGTAAAATTAACTTCAAACAGGAAACAATTACGTCATCTCCAAATATGCCAACAAACGAAGCTAAAAAACATAGGCCAAGGAACTTGAGATTCCACCAAGAATTCACTAAAAGCAAAATTGTAATGCAACCAGTCATTTAAGTTCAAAGAATTAAAGCGAACCAACCTGACACCATGTAACCAACATGACTAAATTGATTGAGATGTACAACAATCTCTAAGAACGTGAAGAACAGATTCGTCAGCAGCCCCACATCTAGGACAAGTAGCAACAAGAGTAATATGTCTGCGGAAGCAAGTCAATTTAGTAAGGAGACGATCATGTCGAACCAACCAGAGAAAATGCTTCACTCTAGGTGGAACATCCATATTCCAAAGTTTCTTCCAATCAAAATCAACGGAGGACTCATTAGCAAGTAACTTGTAAGGAAATGAAACTAAGAACAACCCATCAGGAGAACCTAACCAATAGTTACGATCCATCTCCCCATGAGTAGGTAAAATAAGAGACAATTCCTCACAAATATTATGTGGAAGAAACTGAAGTTTACCCCAATCCCAACCCGAAGGAGAGACATAGTCCGAAACCAACTCCGTTTGCATTTGAGGCAAAACCTCAACCCTACATCTATCCGCCAAAGTCACATCTCCTAACCATTTATCCCTAAAAAAGATGTAGTAAGCCCAAGGTTCTAATGTAATTAATTTGTTGTGAGAAGTACTTATTATTATTTATTATTTTTCATGTAACAAGTTTTACAAAGTATTGAATTAGGCTGTTGCACATCAAATCAAGTTTAAAATAATGTTTCATATTGAAGTCAGACATGAAATGATCATGATATAGATTCGACTAATTAGTTCTTCCACTTCTAATTAATTCATTGTCTTAAAAAATTTTATTTATTTATTTTTTGCTACAAAAAATTAATTTCTACTCACAAGGAAATATATCTACTAATTACCAAAAAAAAACTTATTTAGTGAAAGCGAATATTTTTTCGACCAAAAGAAAAGCGAATATTGGGAAAAAAATCAATAATGATGATTAATGAATAATGGGTGAAAGGCCTCTGGCCGAAAAAAAAGGGGTGAAAGGTCCTAAAGGATATGGGTCGAAAAAATGTTAATGGGCTCGCAAATTGACAATTGCCAAATCGTGGCGGGTAGTTTCCGCTCCAAAAAACATTTTCGAGTTTTCAAGTTTCAACTCACAAAAGAAACACAAAAACCAAAACAGTGCATTTAAAATAACCACGAAAGCTCTCCACGTCATCGATCCGCGTCAAACTTTCTCATAACCTCAGCCATCGATTCAAAATTAATCAACGGATCTAATTCATTTTTAGACAACCACACGGATCACTATCCCAAAACCAAACCCCCCACCACGAGTATAAATACCATCGCCATTTCTTAAATTCTTCATTCTTCAAAATTTTCAAATCAAAATACCAAATCGTCAAAGTCTGAATATCTCTGCCAATCGAAGATGTCAGGAAGAGGAAAGGGAGGCAAGGGGCTGGGAAAGGGAGGAGCCAAGCGTCACCGTAAGGTCCTCCGTGATAACATCCAAGGTATCACCAAGCCAGCTATCCGGCGTTTGGCTCGTAGAGGTGGAGTCAAGCGTATCAGCGGTTTGATTTACGAGGAAACTCGTGGAGTTCTCAAGATCTTCTTGGAGAACGTTATTCGTGATGCCGTGACCTACACTGAGCACGCCAGGAGGAAGACTGTGACTGCCATGGATGTGGTTTATGCATTGAAGAGGCAGGGAAGGACTTTGTATGGTTTCGGTGGTTAGAATCGTTCAGGCTAGGGTTTGGGGGATGGTTGGTAGGGATTTGAAGTCTTGCTGTCAAGAATGCTGGGAATTAAGATTAGGTTTAGGTTTGTAATTAGGGGTTTTAATTGGGAATATTAGCAATTATAAGATCTTTAGCTGTTTCTTCTACTTCTATGAGTTTGTAATTCATGCTCTGAATTGCAGATTTTAATGAAATTTCAAGTACCTTTTTGTTAATTTCAATGCCTCTTTCTGTTTCTTGCCATTGAAAAGCGTTTCATTTTCTTTTATCTATTTTCTGTCCTGAGTTTCTGGGTGGTTTAGTGTTGAACTCATATGCATATCGTTCAATCTACCACCAGAAAGGAAAATTGAGTAAATCAGAACTATTATTGCGGTTGTTTTCAGATCAAAGCTTTCCTGAAGCTAGAGTGTAAATAGAATTAGTGAGACTTGCCATTAAAAGAAGAAAATAATTTCTGGGTTAACTTGTTTGGTGGGTCTTATAATATGTTCAATGAATTTCTGTTTATCAGCAAGAATTTGCCATCGAGGGTTAACAAGTTTGAATGAATTTTGGCATTTCTTATGGTTGGAGAAACAATTTGTGTATAAACACTATGAAGATGAAATTTCAACATGAAGAAGAGACGGGAGAAAGAATTGAATTCAGGGAAAATTGCGTGAGATTAAAAGCAACAAAAACGTCAAAGAAGTTCTATCTGGATCCATTCTAGAATCTAGTGTTTGTTACAATCAATGTCTAATTTACTCAGCTTTATGCTTGGGTGCTTTTCTTGCACCAGAATATCGCAAGCCGGTCGTACATCTTCCTATGAATTTGAGAACCTCATCAATTAGAATAACTGGAAAGGCAACAGCTATTACCAGCAGCCATTCATTGAGGCTGAGAGGAACAATCCCAAACACTTGAGCAAGGAATGGCACGTATAGGATCAAGAAGTGCAGCCCAAATGACACTGACATGGCCAAAAGAAGCCATGGGTTCACCCAAGGAGGCATTGTCAATAAACTTCCATCTTCAGATAGGGCGTTCAGTGAATTGAACATTTCAATGGCCACCAAGACGGATAAGGAAAGTGTCGAGGCTTTGATTTTCCCTGAATGGAAGTACTCGCATGGATTTGCGTCAAATTTGAACACTTGGGAACCTGCTGTGAATGGTGACACTGAGAAACCTTCCCAAGAAGAGCACTGACCCCAGTTGGCAAGCTGGGAGTACGTTACAAGACTATGGCCGTCTCCACTTAGATCAATGCCCAAAAAGCTGTCGTGCGTGAACCAGATGATAAATACCCCAACTGTGGCTATCCCGACATAGAGCCCAATCACCTGCACCAGTGTAGGATTTAAGTTATGCTCACATCTTCCGTAACTCCTCAATTAGTAGCCAAGAGACAACAAGAAGTACTTTCTAATGAATAGCAAACATAGATTACTTACCAGGTAGCGGAATAAGATCCAGGCAGTGATCAATGAGTCATCGCTTCTTCTTGGAGGCTTCTTCATTATGTCCTTGTCTGGGGGATTGAACCCTAAAGCAGTTGCTGGAGGTCCATCAGTAACAAGATTAACCCAGAGAAGCTGAACAGGGATCATGCCTTCAGGAATACCCAAAGCAGCTGTCAAGAATATAGATGCAACCTCACCAATATTGGAGGAGATCATGTACCTGCAACCAGCATTAAGTGGAATAGAAAGTCACTCCAAGTAGCAAATTACCGGCATTTTATACAAATTGACCACATATTTTGGGAAGGAAAAGGATCTAAGATAAAACTGAATAAATATGCTTTACTGAGTTAAGAGTCTAGCTCTGTACTAAATGCAAATTGTTACTACTTTGGACAAATACCCAGCATAAAACCATGAAGATTGCAACACTACCAGTTCATTTCAAGTTACACATCTAAAATCAACAATACTAACCTAATGAAAGCCTTCATATTGTTGTAAATGGATCTACCCTCACCAACTGCAGCAACTATAGTGCTGAAGTTATCATCTGCTAAAACCATGTCAGAGGCTTCTTTTGCTACCTGGAAACAATTAAGCAATGATGAGAGAGAGAAAATAAGAGAATACCACATTCATGGATAACTATAGCCTAATAATAGGCAAAATGCTACTTGATAAGGAATGCCAACATTGACAGTAGTGAAACGGGGCTCACAATTATGAAATAAAGTAACACACAAAAAAAAGGTCAGAATGAAACCAAGGATATAATCCACCAAACTAAATAAAAACAAATGTAAAGAAATGAAAGGTGAATACCTCTGTCCCAGCAATGCCCATTGCCACTCCAATATCAGCCAACTTCAAAGCAGGGGCATCATTAACTCCATCCCCAGTCATTGCAACCACTTCACCATCCTCCTTTAGCAACCTAACTATTTCTTGCTTGTGCCTTGGCTCTGCCCGAGAAAATAAGAGACCCCCACTCTGTCTCAGATGATTTTTCTGATCAGGATGCTCCATAAAGTCCTTCCCGGTTAAGCTTCTTGAACTGATATCTTCATGAGATCCAAATACACCAATTTCACGACAAATAGCTTCTGCTGTGTTCTTGTTGTCTCCTGTAATGACCATAACACGGATCCCCGCAGCTCTGCAGTCCTCAATTGCTTGACGAACTTCTTTCCGAGGAGGATCCTGGATTTTTTTAACAAGTAATTCAAATGAATAGTGGACAGAAATAGAAGAATAGAATAATGATAACACCAGAAAAACTTACCCTTAGCCCAGCCAAACCCACAAAAATGAGTTTGCTCTCGATTGAAGAATAATTGGATGGATTAAGCAAAAGCTGATGAGCTGGATGATCTTCATCACCATTGTAAGTTGTAAACTCGAAAAGCTCC
Organism: Corchorus olitorius; assembly: GCA_001974825.2. Classification (NCBI taxonomy): domain Eukaryota; kingdom Viridiplantae; phylum Streptophyta; class Magnoliopsida; order Malvales; family Malvaceae; genus Corchorus; species Corchorus olitorius. Next base: position 103,052 of record AWUE01016460.1, read on the forward strand.
TCCTTATATGCAAAACCAAGACAACGCAATGCATCTGACGACATATCATGAAGACTCTGTAAAATAAGATCCTTCGAATACTGATCTAGTTCTACAATAGAGCCATCAAGTAGCTGGATAAAAGAGCTTCTCTCCAATAAATTCTCTACAGCACCCTGCAACGTTAAGCATCCACAATTAGAGTGATAGATCAGAAGGGGGCTAAACTTCACACCAGAAGCAAGAATCAAGTTAAAATTTGACTAGGGCATTTATTGGCACCAAAATGAAAGCAAAGGATATTCAAAGAGTACACATGAGCAGCATAAACAACTAAAGTCTTTAATTTTAGAGGTAGAAAGTCCAAAGTTCTGAGGCAAAGAAAGAAGAATATACCTTTACTAGCAACGACTTTCTTCCTGAGCTCGAATTCACAATAACTCCCATGGACTTTCTATCACGGTCAAACTCAAGTGTTGCAATCCTTTGCTCCATTTTGTTCCAAAATTGAGAACAACCTTGTGTAGCATAAGAAAATGGAAGAGAAAGCTTAGTAAACTCTAAGAATTGTTATCTAATACCAATATTAATTAGAGAAAAGAAACCAGCTAACATACGTTGAGGATCTCCATGACCTGAGGAGGAACCATGCCCTTCAGGCAATCCCATTTTCTCAACTAGGACCTGGAATCAACAAGAACCAATTAAGAATTATCCCTCAGTAAGAGAAAATATGCAGCATGAACATTTCATTTAAACTAAATGCATATCACGAGTTTCATAGGCAAACAAGCCATTCTTAAATGGCTTATGTTTATATGGCACACAGAAGCACGCATCTAGTGCAGTAAAAGGGTAGAGAATTGTTGCTCAAATTTAGGTTTTCCAGTTCTTTTAATTAAAAGAACAGTATTTAAATCCAAAATGTGCTACAAAAAGACAGATTTAAAGTTAAGTTTTTGTTCTGCTTGGTGCTCTATGTGCTTGGATCCATTCAAGTGAAATGAAGATACATACATAGAATGAAAGGACTCAATTTCAGAAATGTGGCTTGTTATTACCTTTAGTGCTGCCTCTGTAGGCAATCCATTGGCAACATAATGATTCCCGGATTGCTCAACACCAGCATCATTGCAAACAGCACAAATCTTAGCAATCGTTTCAAGGTTGGCATCCATTCGACCAGCAGGCCAGCCTTGTATTCTACCATCAAAAGGATCATATGAAATTCCTTCCACGTCAAAAGGTCGCAGAGTGCCGGGCCTGGAACCTATAGCAACAAGCTTTGAAACCGCCATCTGGTTGGTGGTCAAAGTTCCTGTTTTATCAGAACATATAACTGTTGTGCAACCAAGAGTCTCAACACTAGGCAGCTTCCGAACGAGTGCATTCTTTTGAGCCATTTTCCGGGTCCCCAGTGCCAAGCATGTTGTGATAACTGCTGGTAAACCTTCTGGAATCGCAGCAACAGCCAACGCCACGGCAATTTCAAAGTAATATGTGCACTTCTCAAATGAGAACTTAAAGTTTCTCGGCCAACCATCAACATATTCCCAACTAAGAAAGTATTTGACATTAATAAGCCAAACCAATGCACAAATCACTCCAATTATCATTGTTAGAACCTCACCAAACTCATTCAATTTCTTCTTTAACGGAGTATCTTCCTCGTTCTGTGAAGCTTCGTGAATCTGTGAATGCACCTTCCCAATCTCTGTATCCATGCCTATCTGGGTGACCAAGCAAATACAGTTCCCATTGACCAGAGTTGTTCCAGCAAAAACCATACATTTCTTCCCTTGAATATCTGAATTCTCAGGAACGACCTTCACAGTCTTGCTCACAGCTTCACTTTCTCCAGTCAATGACCCCTGTTCAACTCTGACAGTTGAGCTTATCAATCTCAAAACCCGCATATCTGCAGGTACCTTATCACCAACTCTCAACTCCACAATATCACCTGGGACAAGTTCCTTTGCAGGCAAATTGGAGACCTTCTTACCATCTCGAATCACATTCGCATGCTCTGATTGAATTTCTTTCAAAGCCTCCAATGCTTTTTCTGCATTGCTTTCTTGCCATATACCGACAATGGCATTCACTATCAAGATCAAGAAGATCACAAGCGGCTCCACAAAAGCTGTTATCTCCATCTCCCCTCCTTCATCACCATCATACCAAGCTAAAACAAAAGATATAATTGCCGCAACCAATAATATCCTAACTAAAGTGTCATTAAATTGATCCAAAATCAGTTTAAATATCGATGTGCCCTCATGTTTCTCTAACTCATTCCACCCATAAATCTGCCGCCTTTTTTCAACTTCAGCACTTGATAATCCTGATTCTTGATTCACTTGGTACTTCTCTTCACATTGCTTCACATCTCTGGCCCAAGCAGGAAAAGTATCTTGCTTGGAAGAGGCAATACCACAATTTTCTCTCTTCCCATAGATTTCCCCTCCTCTCCCCATTGTAAAATTCAATTCCGATAGAAAAAATTCTTCAAGTAATTGAAGAAATATCAAATTAGTAGGTGAAGACAAAAATTGAAACTTTGGACCTGAAAGCAATGAAATTCAAAGGAAAAAAAAAATCATGATCTAGAAAGTAGATTAAGAAAACACCAAAAATTAAAGTCTACCAATCAGTTTGTCCACTGAAAATTGAGAAGATAAGAAAGGAAGAAACAGAAAACAAAGGATACCCTTTTTCCTTCCATTCCCATGGTTACTAGCCTCAGCTAACTTTTCACATATTATGTATTTAGAAATCAAATCCCTGATAATTCTATCAATCAATAAAGAGTTCTTCCACACATTTAAAAAAAAAAAATCTTTTCACTAAATTTTCACAGCAACCAAACAGAGTAAAAATGAATTAATCAAAGGCAAATGAAGAATTAGGGTTGAGCATACCAGAATCTTGGAGTTTCTATCTGTCTCTCTCTTATATTCTTTTAATCTGCCAAAATAAAATTTTTTGACAGTTTTTCAGAGTTGGAAATAAATAAAGAGAGAGATCTGATTTATAAAGAGCGATTCAATGGCTAAAAAACCTCTCTTTTTATTTCTTTTGGTTGAAAAAAAAATGAAACTCTCTCTGCCTGCAGTACAGTCTTTGTTTTCTCGGGTGTTTGTTGTTTTTAGAAGGACCTAGATTCCACATTGCCATAACCAATAAGAACTCGCCATGTGTACAAAGTGACGATGGTGGGCCCACATAAAGTTATTTCTTTTCGAAGCTTTTCCCATGTGGCGTGCAATTACAGGTGACCTTTTTGCTTGAATGGCTGTGGCCTCCCACATTGAATCTCCACTTTGGTAAAGGTAAAACTACACTTCATTTCTTTTTTCTTTTCTTCTAAGTTTATTAATTTAATTGATGCTTAAGAAATTTCCTGTTCCTTTCCCTGCTATTAAGAAACTACTATTTAAAACTGAGGGCATATTCTGTTATTCCTAGGTTCATACTTGTGTCTATATAACAATCGGAGAGTTGGATCGAGGCTTTGCGTACGCAGTTACTTCTGTTCATAGATTCACCTATCAAATTCAGGTGCGCGACGCGAATTAAATCGATTAATCAAAATAATACTCTAGATATAGGCTGGGAGGGGAAAAAAAAAATACTTGTGTAGTTTATGATAAGTTACTTTTTTTGTGTTTGCTTGTGGAATAGTAATGGAATCATCTACTAGTAAGTTTCTTCTTGCAATTGAATATTTGCAACAAAAATGGATTTCTTCTTTCACATTCCAACTTCTTTCATCTATTTGATAAAGGACGAAAGTACGTCTTTTTGAATCTAAAACTGGTCCAACAAAAAGAAGAAAAAAAGAGACTAAGACAGACAAGTCAAGTTTGCTTTAAATGAGTTTTGGATGAGTTAGGTCTAAAAATCAATGTCCATATTTGATATTACCCAAAGAAAAGAAGAGTCAATGAACAGGTTGAGCTCACTTCAAACTTGTTTGCATTTATAAAATTTATCAGTACTTTTGAATGATTGAACAAATTTATGTATTGAGATCAATATTAGTATGAATTTTAAGTTTCAAGCAAATTCAAGTATTTTTTTTTAATTAATCAAGCATAAAGTTGAGGATGTTTCTAGCTGATAAATCTTGTGAATCAGCCTTATTGACCCTACTGTCACACAATAAAATATCAAAGGATTGTTAAATGTCCAGATTAAGTTTGGAAAATGCAGCCCATACTTCAACTTCTTCTTTTCTTCTTCATCCTAGTGATTTTATTGACTATTTTGTGTATTGCTAATGGCTTTATGGCTACAAGGCCTAGACCATATTTTATGTCAATGCCAAGAAAAAGAATCAACGATTGGCCCTTGAAAACCTGGAAGAAATGATGGTTATGGGGGCACTGTGTTATTGCCTGGCTTCTACTTTACAATAATTGATGATGAAGAGAGCAGATTTCGAATCCATCTCATTACATGACTTTCTTAAATTTCCGGCCACTAAATCTAAAGGCCGAAGTCACAATAATAGATTTTTTAGAGGCTATATATATATATAATATGATTGCTTTTATAGTACTATATACTATATACTATATGGAAACACTATTCCACAGCAATGTGGAAGAAAGGGAAGAAGCAATTTCTTGGGAATTTCTTCTATTAACTTCACTAGAGTCAGAATTGCAGTCGATGGGATTAAGAAATGGCATAGGCGAAGTTGTTCCATTCAAGCTGACAAAGTCAAGTGACTTTTTTTCAATTTTACATCAACTTCAAACAAAGTAACAACTTCGGATAAGCAAACAGCTCTTTTTTCGTACCCTATCTGCAAGGACTTTTCATTTTTCAACCTATTTAATGCAAGTATGTAACCTTCTTCTTGTCTTGTTCTAAAAAGAAAATCTGAAAGGAATGACATATTTTCTCTCCCAAGCATAGGAACCTGCCTGGAAAGAATAGCATGTAAAACCCATTAAGTTAAGTTATTGAAAAACTGCAGCAACATACTCAATGCAATTTAGAATCAATTGGTTTTGGTATGAATCCAATTTTCCATTTCACTTTCAAATTTGTATTGTTGTAGATGGAAAAGCCAATTCTATTTCCAGGGATTGGAAAAATGAGACAAAAGTGAACAGCAAAATGGGTTGGAAAATTGACCCATCAAAACAAAAACAGAGGGAAAAAAAAAAGGATTGGAGATTTTGGCATGTTATTTTTGGCAGACAAGTGATTGGACCAGTTCATAAATGAAGATATAAGCCAGGCCAACAAACTTTACGGGCCCCTACCATTTTTGGACTCTAGTTTCTACTAACTTTTCTAGATCTTTTTATTCAGTTCACGAGCCGAATGTTCCCAAAATTGAAAATTCTACTAATATTGGCATGCTTTGGGCAAATAGAGACTCGGATAAAAGCCCAATTTTTAGCCAAGAGAACATAATTTTGGGCTCTCAACGACACATCTTTTCAAATATCATGAAAAGGCCCATATTGGCTTTAAGGTGCAAAAATTAAGCAAAAACTAGCACGTCAAGATTAGCTTAAATTTCTACCAAAAAAAAGAGATTAGCTTAATTTTTTTTTGAGGAAGATTAGCTTAATTTTCTTTCTAATTAAATTTTGACATTAATGAACCAAGCTAAACTTTATAAAGGTCAACCTTAATTTGGACAAACTTATTTTACCTTGTTTTTTTTGGGTAGAGTATACAAAACCAAACTTTTACAGTGTGTTTGGATTGAGGGATGAGTAAGGGGCGGGACGGGACAGGACGAGATCGGAGGTTTTTCTGGTTAGTGACCCATGTTTGGATTGGAAATTAGATTTGGTCCATGGGTTTTCGAGGACCAATTTTGGTCTTTCTTGATCCTTATAAGTCCACATATTTTTGGTATTCCAAATTGGAGTACCAACAAAACCTTTATTTATAAAATGTTAGATGATCCTTCATGTTCCTTACTTTTCATATTTTAAACTATACAAACAAGGATTGATTCTTTCCTTCATTTCCTTTAAAAAACCCTCATTTCTCATCGTTTCCTGTCTTTTACTGATCCCTCCAAATATTTATCCAAACACACTGTTAGACCAAAGGCAAAATATGGTATATTTGTTGCAACTATGCTAAGGCTACCATAAACGAACATCAAAATTGCAATTGCATTCTAGTTATTCTCCCCTTTAAGTAAGGTTGACTTCGACATGAAAGATACATTCCTAAGGTTGTTGTTTTTGTTTTGTTTTTACTTTTTTGTGCTCATCAAAGTCTTACATTTCATAAATTGCAAGAATCTATGCTTTTAATTCATGGATGGCGACTTCAGTCTGCAAACAACTTCGGTCGGTCCAAAGGCACAGCCCTCAATGCAATTTTTCTCCACATTTGCCTTTCTTTTTGCAATGAATTTGCAGCTGGTGGCAAAAATGGTCAAGGGATAATAAGATTGAAGCAAAATTGTGTCAACCCTTTAACGGTAACACTATCTTATGGAATCCACCCATTAATTCATTTTTTTGTATCTTTGACTCTAAAACAGCTTATCCCTACTCGTTTGCCTCAATATATTCAGTTTTTCCCTATTTCTTTTCACCATTATTAAAAATAATCATAAAAATAAAACAAAATCTCCAACGACAAAGACTCATAATTCTAATTTAATAAGGCCAAACGTCTTAAAAAAGACACAAAATTTCAAAATAATGGAGAAGCAAACATCAAATGTGTAACATTCTGTCTTATTATAATCCTTTTTGCTTAATTTACCAACATAGAACAATCAAATTACATTACTAAGAAAATCACTTGGATTAATTATGCATGGACCCCATTTTATAAAATTAAATACTAAATGGACCCAAATCCAAAATGACAAATCATATTTTTACATGCATTACTCTCACCAAATGATGCCAAATCATTACATTTTTTCCACATAAAAAACCCAACTGTTATTGTGTAGTATAAACCAAACCAAACCCCTTTATAGGGAAAGCTTCTCCCCTGTATCTCTCTCCCAAATCTCTCTGTTTCATTATATTTCTCTCTCTCTCGTTTGAAGCAGTCTTTCAACTTTTTTTTTTTTTTGTATTTACTTTGAGCTTATTAATTTTCATCCATATATTAACATCATCTGTAAAAGTTTTGGAAGAAACCCTGAATTCCCTAAACCTCAAATATGGCTTCAACGTGTATTTCAAACTGCATCAATGACACTAGGGTTCCAGTCAGGCCAACCTATGTGAACCTCTACAAGTGGCCGGAATCAGATGCTGAATTTGTCAGGTCATTGAGCGCCGACAGCCGCAAGAGCGGTGGCAGCGGCGTTGTCGGCGGCGGCCGTCCACATCCCAGAGTGGTGGATAGCATTTCATGTAGGCAAATGTATCTGAGGAGTTACACTTTCCACAGGAATGATCAACCGGCGGAGAGTGAAAAAACAAAATGTTTTGGGCGAGTTAATAATAATAAGAAGGAAAAAGGTGCGGCAAAAAGCCCTAGAAGAAAAAGGAATAAGTCGAAGAAGAAAAAGGGTGTTGTGAGGAGAGCCAGAGAGGTTTCTTGCGCCGCCTTGTTGGCCATGTTTCGCCGCCTTTTGTCCTGCACCACCAAGGTTGATGTGGCTGATCATGGTGATTGAATTTATCTCAGTTTCAGTCTTCAAGTTTTCCTTTTTTTTTCCCCTGTTTAAAGAAACTTTGGAATAGTATTAAGCTTTTTATTTATTTGATGCCTTCTTTTTTTTTTCCCTTTTTTCCCTTCTCTCTTTATGTTATTTTCTTACTGGTTAATGGCTATAATATATGGGGTGATGAAACTGATGATATGTTAATCTTTATAGTAGTGTTTGGTTGGAAAGAAAATCGCTTCATATATATATATATATAATTTTCTCCATTTTCACCTTGTAAAACTCTTAAAACTATTCATAGTTTCAACTCAGTCTCTCTGTCTCTGATCACAGCAAGCAGAAAATAAAGCTATTTAATTCATTTCTTGTGTGTCTCGCCGCCACTGTTCTTTGGCTTTAATTGATTCTTGTTTTTGTTCCATATTTTAATTAAATAATAGTTTTCGTGAAGTTAGCAAAAAAAATGAAATGACTCTTACTATTTACCCCATTTCTTTCGTAGCCTTGATAAATCTGTTATCATATAATAACTTCTGCTGACTTTGTATACAAGTTTTTTTAAGAACGTTTTAATTGCATGGTTACAGGAAGATTTATATTTTGAGTGATGATTAGAAACACTGATTCTGGACTAAGGTATGGCAAGTCATCACTTGAGAGATATAAGATTCAAAGGGCTGCCAGAACATTCTTTATAGAAATATAAGGATATTATCAGAATCAAATTAACAGAATAAATTAACTATTATTGTCACGAGAAGCATCCCTTCTAATATTTTTTCAGATTAAAGAGAAGGGTTATTTTTAATTATAAAAATAAAATATTTGTAGCAAAAAAATAAAAATAAAAATAAAATATGGGTTCTAGTCATATTCATGTATGTGAGAACAAAATTGATGGAGAATTAAATTAAAACCCAAAAGTCTAAAGTCATATACATATATGTATGTTAACTCTTAAAAGAGCAGAGCAAATTTGTAAAATACTTAAAAAGATAGGCAGGCCTGAGCATAATGGTGGTGGAGGTGGGTAAAAATTTGGGGTGGCCAACAGATTTTAGGGGAATTTTCACATGGCTTTTTTAGTTTTAGGTTTTAATAAATTCCTAACTTTTCTAGGTTTTTTTTTTGACCATTTCATTTCTTGAAAGGGATGGGAAGAAAGTGTCACCATTCACCACTCACCACCAAGTTGGGAAAGTATTATGAGTAGAAGTAGTAATCCAAAAGAAAAGAAGCAAAAGCTTTCGAGGATTCATCATACCATATATATTTAATCATGAAAAGGGTATTTTATTAATAGTGCTTCAAAAGGGACCAAAAAGATTATGGAACTTACAATGCAAGTTTTCTTGTGTTAATCGACTATATATATATATGGACATCATATATATTATATTATATTATATATTATCTTGATCCGCAATCTGTTTTGTACCTAATTAGCAGGAAGATGTCATTATACGTACCGGGAAGTCATCAGTGTTTAGGGCATGCAATTGAATCTTTATTAAGATACTAATAATAAAATCATCACTTGGGTTGTTAATTGTTATATGTTAACCATTTTGGGGATTTCTTGTTAACCAGTGAAGTTGCTTGAGTTATATGCAAACTGAAAAATGTATTATTATCATTAATACAAGAGCTGTAGTAGGTAAACAATGTTATTATATATATATAATTAATAACTGCATATATATATATATATATAGAACAGATCAGTTATCACAAATTCTTTCATAAAATACAATTGGCTTAGCTTTTCTTATTTTTTCCTCTTTCAATACTGTGGGACATGAAACACAAAAGAAAATGTAGTAAAATACTATGATGACAATGACATAATTGCAATTTCTTATGGTAATGATGGGATAGTAGGTAAACTGTTTGAGTATAGTTTTTTTTTTTCCTGAGAAAAAGAAAGAAAGAAAGAAAAGAAGAAGAAGAAGAAGATAAGGTTGATTGCTGGTCAACTTTGGGCTTAGTTGCTCTTCCTTTCCTATAGAATTATTATATAACTGAAAATGTATGAATAATATGTAGACTTGAGTCTATAAGGAAGGTGGGGGTGTGAGGGAAGGAAATAGGAACAATCATAGAGCATAAATCCAGAGTTTTTCTATGAATTGCAAGGAGATTACAAACATTTGATTATTATTATTATTATTATTATTATTAATACCTAGTGTTTTGGCTTGAAAACAATTTGGAAATATGAAGTTGTATTGGTATTTGGTAATCAAGATTAACCCATATTGCCAACTTAATTTGCAGACCAGACAGATAAAAATGAGAGTCTTGACTTTTGAGACTCTTAATTATAATTCCCTTCCAAATGAGAAGTCTTCACTTCTAGTGCACTCACCTCAGAATGATAAGAAAAGGGTCAAAAAAGGCAAAATTTGAATACCCTTTTTCCTTAAATTCTTATACCAGATAATTTGTAAGTCAAGGACTTGAAGGTAATATCTGTTCCATTAATTCCTTTTGAATCTGTTATAACCTAAATGCTAAAAGGAAAAATGGAGTGCAAGTTAAACAAAACCTTATATCCCAAATAAATGCATATATAAACATACTTTGGAAGCTTAGGGAACCTGCTAGCAGAAATATGTAGCCTTTGGTTCCAGCAGGCTTCATCATGAATTTTGCCCAGTTTCCAGCCTACCCTAGTCCCAAGAATGGGCTGGATCCCTTCAAATCAAGGCAAATTCGGTGCATGTGCTTTCATCATTTGTTGCTGTTGCAACCTGCTCTCAAATGGGTAATGGATTAAAAACTGTTTAGTGGAATTAATTATATTTGCAAGGTATGATTGTAACAAATACATTATCTGGCCCATATACTACTGGACAAAACAGAGACCTCATTTTTTCCCATTTCATTCTGTTCTAATAATGTTTATGAGTGCTGTTAATGATTAGTATGATTCTCATTCTTTCAATATGAGTAATCTCGTTTGCACGAGTAGGTTTGAGTACTTGAGTTACTTCAGACACAAGTTTGAAATTTATATGCAAATTTGCAGCAGCAGAGGTGACATAAAAGATTGTATTTAACAAAGAACAGGGTGGGCTCTAGTTTTGGGCATTGGCCCATTTACCTACATTAGAAAGTTCTGTGTAGAAGTTCAGAGAATGAATTTCCTAGAAAAAAAAATACACAAAAGTTTGTTTTATCAGGAAGCTATAAGCAGGTCAGTGTATGCTTCTAAAACAACCTGGTAGAACAATGTTATATCAATGGTTCATGTTAATGCAGAAAGATGAAAAAGAGATGAAGTACAGTTAAAGAGTGCAAAATGGAATAACATCAAGAAAAGAATCACACATTGATCACTTGCAAAAGTGGAAATGTATCTTATAGCAGATTAAGTTACAAGTATTGCAAATAAATATAACAAACAAGCTGCATGAAAACTTTAATATTGAAACATCTCTGTGACTGTCAATTTCCTAAAGCTCAGTTGAAACTCCCCATCCCTGCTATACATGAAAGAGCTCTCAACACCTTATGCAAATTCTACTTTAAAACACAAATGATTTTGAACAGTTGCCTCTGCAGTATAGGCATCACTTCTCTCTGGTTTTTCTGATGACTAGCTAGACAAACCACATCATGATATACAGGATGAAAATCTGACATACTACCAGTGAAAAAACAAAGGAATTTGAACCATGCCGCCTTTTTAAACGAATAAAGAAAACTATCCTGTCGACTTAGATGTGGTAAGCTATAGTGGATCAGAGAAAACCATGTAAGCATTGACAAAAGAGAAGCTTAACCCATAGGATTTTCCATGGTCATTCAAGTCACCTGCCTTCAGACTTCACCAGCTGCGAGAACACTTTACTCATTGAAACGCCTGAGAGGTCATCCACGCTTGACACCTCAAACTGTGCAGAAGAAATGGTGGGATCAAGATGGCTGAAATTGTTGATTTGTGGAGAAAGTTCACCAATCATGTTTGTACTGTTATCTTCAGGATCGCCTTGAACGACTGCCTCCTGAAGTTGAAGTGCATACTCCAGATTCCACAAGACATCTCCCATTGAGGGCCTGTCAACACCAAAATCAGCCAAGCACTTCTCAGCAGTTTCTCCAAACTTCCTAAGAGAATCAGGCCTGATCTTTCCTGCAAGATTAGTATCAATTATTTGCTCCAAGTGTCCTTTCTTCTGCCATTTCATTGCCCATTCAGCTAAATTTACCATCTCCCTTGGAAGAGTTGGATCTATTACTGGTCTGGCACAAAGAACTTCGAACAAAACCACTCCAAATGAATATACATCAGATTTTTCTGTCAGTTGTTGCCTTCTGAAGTATTCTGGATCCAGGTATCCAAAACTTCCTTTCACTGCTGTACTGACATGGGTCTGATCAATTTCAGGTCCTGTCTTTGACAGCCCAAAATCAGCAACTTTGGCCATGAGATTCTCATCAAGTAAGATATTCGCAGACTTCACATCACGATGAATAACTGCTTTTGCATAGCCTGTGTGAAGGTAGTGGAGTCCTCTAGCTGCTCCGATGCATACTTCAAGCCTTTGTTTCCAACTTAAGCTTGGATTACCTGACCCGTAGAGATGACTTTTGAGTGTCCCATTCTCCATATATTCATAAACCAAGATCATCTCATTCTTTTCATCACAATAACCGATCAATGAAACCAGATGGCGGTGGCGGAACTGGGATAGCATCTCAATTTCAGTCTGGAACTCGGCAAGTCCCTGCTGCGACCGTGGATTTCCCCTTTTAACAGCAACTTTAGTACCGTCATTCAGTTCTCCTTTGTACACCTTACCAAAACCTCCAATCCCAATAACCCAACTTTCATCAAAGTTGTTTGTGGCTTCTTGAACAGCAAGAAACGGAATGCGATAGCTTGCATTAGAATTGAGACTGGCAGTTGTTCCATTGGAGTATTTGCTCCCCATGGTGTGAGAAGTACCTCCATTAATTGAAAACGGCAACCATGTCTTTGACTGCCGCTGTCGAGCCAGTCTTCTTCTTTTCCTACAAAACATGAAGAGAACTCCTGCCAACAGCAATCCAAAAGCCGCCCCAACACTCACACCCACTATAGCACCGACATTTCTCTTTGAACTTGAACTAGAAGTATTGACAATTCCTGAACCAGTAAGGCTACCATCAGAATTGTTCATTTTCATGATTTCCAGCCCATTTAGTATTGCATTCGGGTAAGCATTATTCATATTCGCTGGGCCAATGCTTACTCGAAGCTTGCTGCTAGTGGCCAACTCTGTAACATAATCCATATAAGTTGCAGCAGCCAAAACATTCACCATAATAGTACTCAGATCAAAATCCTGAAGGACCATTGAGGAGTCAACATAAAGGTTGAAGTACAGCTGGTTAAGAGCAGTACTGACAATATCACAAAAATGAAACCGAAGGAGGTACTGGAAACCTGGATCCACATCAAATTCCCAGGTGACATTGAAGTTGCTAGTGGGGTCATTCAAGGAGTTCATCCTGGTGCAGGTACCATAGACATAATTTGGAGCAATATCTTGTGTTGACCCACCATCCACATACTTGACAGCTCTGATATTTGATACACTTACGGCAAGATTTTTTTCCACAAGAAAGCGTTGATCAGGCACCCATGTTCGCCAAAGGGTATCATTGTCAAAAGTGACTGTAGGTCCCCCCATATTCACCCTTGCAACGGTCTCAAGTGCTTGCCACATCAGGCCATGGAATTCCTCTGATGATTTGAAAGACTTTGTGGTGTCTGGAATGAGCTGATCAGGGACTGAAACAACTTCCAGGGCATTTATAAATGCAAATGAATTCTGTGAAGGAGTGAATGTGATGACAAGGGTATTGGTGGTTGCATTAACAGAAAATTCTTTGACAAGAGGAGCTTGCACACTGAAACTGCTGAGAAGGGCATGGTCTTTTGTGGATACATCAAACTTAGCCAAACTCATATTATATTTATCATAGACAAATGGATAGAAATAAAGGCGAATCCAGTGTCTTCCCGGTTGGCTGATAGAAAATGTGTACTTTGAGACACCAGTAAAGATTCTTGCCGTTTGATAGAGAGGGGAATCACCAGAGGAGGTAAGGGCTTTTGAAGTACTTCCAAGAACATTTTCTGGAGCAGAAAGGAGTTTTGAGGCTAAGTTATCAGCCATGAAAACTCGACGACCCACCGTAGTATTAGTAGGTGATCCACAATCAATAAGGTAATTGTCTGCCGGGGTAAATCCTCTAGCAAAACATTCCAAACACAAGACTAAAGAAACCCAGAAGAGCAACCGAAATAGATTACATCCCATCTTTTCAAAATCCTATAAAGCAAGAGAACACCAAAGGCTGAATCTTTTTATGCTTAATAGGACCTAAATCCAGGGTTCTTAAAGAAACTAGTGCTGATTAATAGCAACTTATAAGGGAAAGCAATAAATCAATTAAGAGAACTGAACAAAAAAAGAGAAAAAGAAAAGCTGACCCTAGACAAAATCATGTGAGCTCCTATATGGGTTCTTATACAGGATAGCAACAAAAGCAGCTGAAATGAAAAAACCCCATTAACAGAACTGAATAAAAGAAGTGCAAAGATGGAACCTTTGAACTGCAAGAGAGAGAATCCCTGATTAGAGATTGAGAGGACTCCACTGAGTGAAAATCAAATCTTTTTGCTTGCACCTCTCTGGGAAATTTGACAAGAGTTTGAAGCTGCAATTTGCAAAACAGATGGAGTGCAGAAATCTTTACAAGGCACAAGCTGGTTTGAACCTGGTGACAACCCCCCAGATAATGACATATGCCAAGAATTTTTTATTATTCTTCATTGTATATAAATATAAATAAATGGGAAACCAAAGTAATATAAATCAGACAAGAAACAAAATAGTCAAAAGGTGGTGAAACAGAACTGAAAATGTGGCAGGACATAAAAATCCCAACTTTTTTAGATAGTTGGGTTCTGGTATGGTAAATTAATGTTGTGGTTGAAGTTATGTTTTGGTTGTAAGAAATTGAAGGAAAACAGTAACATACAGATGATGAGAAGAGGGTAAATTTATGGAGGGAGTTTTTCTTTTAGTTATGGCTTTTAATGGTGGTGGGTTGGGTATAGAAGAGACTGGAGAGTTTTTAAGTAACAGAAAGGTTATTTACTCTCCTCCATACTGCTAGTGGGGTTTTCAAAAGGTAACTGGGGAAGGTAAAGCCTTTATCTTTATATATTGGGTTGATGTCAAATTCAAAGAAAAAACAAAAGAAAAGGCAGGAAAAAGAAAATTAAAAGGTGAAATATATGTCTAGTTGACATTTTCTGGAGGTGATGGATGATGGAAGAATTGAAGATAGAATGGAAGATGATAGATGCATGTTTTTGCCTTTTTTTTCTTTTCTCTAATGGGAAATCATAAACAACAAACAAACAGAAAGCTACAGTTTAACAAAATTTAAGAAATAACAACCCAAGTGACACCATTAAAAAAAAAGGAAAGAAAAAAATATTAAAGAGACAAGCAAGTGGCAACTACTCCCAACTTATTTATATTATTTTATTTTCTAAAATTACTCATAAATTTGAACAAAAAAATATGGAAATTTTTTTATTCTAACAAGAGATTTTCTCAAACTTTATAGATTTATGAAGTCAGTGAAAACATCAACTTGAGCTCAAGTATATATATTATTATTATTATATAAATAATGGATGAATGAGATCAATTCTACTCATTCAATCAATCATATAATTGCAATTTCTTCCTTTTTTTTTCCTTTCAATTGATTTGGAATGAGTTGTACAAGCTTGAAGTTGAAACCTTAAACATTGACTTTGATAATGAAATTGAAATTTGAACGAATTAATACATACTAATCGGCTGTTCAAACTTCAAAAACACATTAAAAATTTGCAGTATGAATCATGAAGTTTATTGTCCGGCCAAAAAAAACCATGAAGTTTATTTTTGGTTAAAAAGTTGCTCAAATAAATTAACTGTTAGAAGAGTTTACAGAACGGGAAAAAGAGATTCTCATAGTATCAGTTATCAAAATATTCATCACAAAGTCTGGAATAAAATTATAGACAACAAAAGATTCGTCAAGCATTTGACCCCTATTGACAAATGCATCAACGGCTTGATTGGCTTCTCTAAACCACGAAGTTTATTGAATATATATAGATCAAGTATTTAAAAAGAAAAAATGAGAGCACTCTAATCATTAACTCAATACATTTAATAAATCATCATATATATGTTCTGTAAAACTGGGTTTACTTTGTTTTCCACCATGCTTACCCAAAAGGTAGATTTTGGTACAAATGGTAGGTCATATTTTAATTAGTGAATTGGGTTTCTTTATATATGCTTATTATGTTTGAAAACTTGGCATGAACATTGAAGTCTCTTTTTCCATGTTCTTTCTGAAAAGAAATTCCATTTTGGTATTTTCATGGAGTGGTGGCAGTTAAGCCTCACCAATCACCCATGTGCTTCTAAATAATTAATTTCCATTTTGTTTCATTAGTTATTTTCACTCATCTCTACCTCCATATAAAGATCTCTTTCTAATTCCTTTAATCGTCCAACAAGTAAATTGAAGAATAATTGCTTAATTAATTAAAGGGTATTTGATTATTTGATCCATTAATTCAGAAAATTAGGGTCTTACTTGCCCAAAAAAAAATCTGAGGGTTTAATTTGATATATCTCAGTCAATCATGCTTTCACTGATATATGTTTGATGGAGAGAAGAGAAGTTGGACTATTTTAAAATTCTTATGAAATTTAATGTATTCATAGCAAGTCTTAAATTTTAAAAGAAAATTGTGAAAGTGAAAGGCAAAATTTATTAACTAAGATGAGAAAACAAACAAAAACACATGTATGGATTATTATGAAAGAAGGAATTCCAGTGGATTGTGACAGTGCAATAGATGAATATATTGATTTTGATGTTGATTATATGAAAATAACAGTATATATGTCATTATTCTTATTTATTATTTATCCAAATTAAGCTTTCAAACTAATAATTAAATATAGATATGTCTTTCTCTTCATTAATTCTGGAATTGATTAAGCTAACAGATATTTGCTGTCATTCCACCTTTAGTGAACAGTGTCATTAGTATAATTTAGGTGTTAAGATTCTCTAAATGTAGTAGTAATTTGTTTCCACTACTGACTCCATTTGTGTCTCTTATGATAACCCATGTGACTTGACTAATTAATTGCTATATAAATATTCTTTTTCTTTGATCAATTCCTGTTCTTTGTCTGTAAACATGAAGGGTTTTTGGCGTGATTTTAGCTTTAGCTTTACCTAGGACTTACTATCTCTTTCTTGTGTTTAATAATCTTGTGTTTAAGTGGACGGTATTTGATAAATGATATACGTACAAACTATACAAAAATTATTACTATCATCTTAGCTGTTGCCAGAAAAAATGAGGGTACATTACATCCATTTCTGGCTCCCAATATTAATCACCAATTTCTTTTGTTTTGTCTCAAATTTTTTGGACAATTGACATTTTGCAACCGTGTAGGCTGTTGCACCAACTGGCCTTCACATTTTTTCATTCACATATAAAAATGGTTATTAATTCCCTAAAAAATGGTTATTAATTAATTTGAAAAAAATTGGATTTAATGGACAATATAAATATTTTTCCGTAAGTCTATTAAAAAAGAAAATCAGAGAGAAACAAGAAACAACACCAGAGCTATACATATATATGCTTCAATTTTCAGTTTCAACATTCAACGTGCAAACCATTCATCAGCAAACATTAAAAATTAAAAACATGTATAGAATTTGTAGCAAAAAAACATGTATAGAATAAATAATTGATTATTTAGTTGGGGACTATTTTGGCCAAAAAAAAAATTGGGGACTATTTCATGCCTTGAAAATACTTGAATTTAATTAAAAATCACATCAAAACTCAAAGAGAGTTGTTCATGGGCCCATCATCGAAATTTCATTTTAGCCCAGCCAATCAGTTTTCGACAGCCCATGTCAAGTAGCTGTCGATTCTTCGTTAAAATGGAATTGGGCCAATATATTGAAAATGGAATTGGGCCATAATTGGCCTATGAAACTCGAAAGAAGGGCTCAAGAGTCATTGCATTTAAAATTAAGGACTACCAAACTGACCTCTCTCAATGATAGATTTTCAGGCCCAATGCACGTATAATTAAAAATCTCATAAGTCATTCACTTTATAAATTTGATTTTTTTTTGGGGTGTAATATAAATTTGATTTTGATTAATTAACTAAAATGATCCTAGTGATTCTATTCAAGATACAATAATCAATGGAACTTTCATTACAAGAATGAACGAAATCTATATATATGGTAGAATTTGAACTTAAACACAATTGTTAGTTCAATTGCTATGTGTATTCGTATTTGGACTATGAAATTTTGGGTTTAAGTCCCATTGTATGTGGGTCAGGGTGTTGTCTCTTTTTATGTGGGTTTTGTGTTCCTTTATATAGGTTTGGTTAGTTTGTTAAAAAGAAGAAGAAAAAAGATTGATTGGTGAATATGTACCAATCAATTAAGCTAAATACTCATTTCTAATGATTTTGTCAAGGACTAAATATGGAGTTGTTAGTAGTTCTATTCAGCATTTTGATCTTGACTGTCTTTAGAAATTACTTACAAGTTGTTTGCGTAGAAAAATAACATCAAATTTAGAGATCTATCCATTTTCAAACGATTTTTCTCTATCAATAGTTGTGGATATGTTTTTCTTTTTTTAGAGATACAAGTGAAATTTCATTGCAATCAGAATAAATTTTCATATGCTCAAACATTTGAATGAGAATCCAACTTAAACTAAGAAATTACCATAAATAACTTATTTATCAAACAAACAAATAAATAAACTAAACTCACATTCAGTGAGACTTGAACCTAGAATCTCACGATCGAGGCACGATGCACTCACCAATTAACCTAATAAATTGAGTGGCGGGGTATATACTATGTTTTTCAAGAGCGAAAGGATAAAGTTTCTGAAATGCTGTGGGATGCGAATCTCCCATTCAAATTTTCCTGCTAGTCAACATTTAACTTGTGGACTCTCCTCTACTTGCTCTTTTCGCAGCTTCCTTGTAATATAATCACAATTCCTCAAAAACTTTCGTTGACTAATGGTGGAAGACTGGAAGTTGCCCAAGAAGCAACCTTAACGTGCATGTTCATTCATTGCAACTTGCAATTTTTGCTATGTTAATACACCTACTAATAATGAAGAGAATATCAACGCTCTCTTGGGACATTGACCGACTGAAACTTAACTCTTCCAAAGTCAAATCTCTCTTTTTTCCCCTTTAAGCCTTAAGGTCTCCAAAGTCAATCCTTTTAGTTGTATATATTATGTGAAAAATGGGGATAAACACAACTGCATGATTTTGCATATGATTATTCTACATGTGTGGAAAGGAGAGATATATTCGATAATTCATCATGATCGTAAGACGCGTATAAATTTTAATTACCAATTTATATATATGAAAGAATGGTATATAGTATAGTATAAATTTAATTTCAACGAGCATGAAAAAAAATTCAAAATTGAAACCCCAAACAAATATAAACACTCCTCTTAAGACATGAAGAATGTCTATTTCATGAACAGTGAGAGCTGGGACGGGTGTAGAGGTGAATCAAAATGAATGGGTATAAAAATACCATTATACCCTTCGTATAATATTGCTCAAACACTTTAAAATGGAAATCCACCCAATCCAAACCCATGAGCTGGCATAAATTATAGCTTACAAAGTCTAATCATAGTATATCACTCATCAATTAGGCATTTTTTTTTGCTCAAAGTTATAAATCTCATGACTCGGTCATAGTCAACCTATGCTATAATATAGTAGTAGTTCACTAATTCTCTATATAAATTACATTAAGCCTTATGCATGCCAGTCAACTCTGATATCGATCCTTCTCCCTCAAGTAGCCATGGCTACCTATCTCTTATTTCTCATCATATCAGCTTCTGCATTTACCATCCTTAATGCAGATGGTAAGCATATTTTTTATATATAATATGCTTTTTGTTAAATTATTATAACTATATAGTTTTATGTTAATACGTTATTTTTTGCAATGTAAATTTTTCAGTAAGCCTCGACTGCGGATCATCTGATATATACAGTGACGATAATTTCATTACCTGGACTGGAGATGAACCGTACATTTATCATGGTCAGTCGATGGCGGTTCAATCTACCAAATCGGTGTCTCGAGCCATGACAACTCTAAGGGTCTTCACTGACAGGAAGAAAAGCTGTTACTCCTTCACTGTTGACAAGGGATCTCAAGTTCTTGTCCGAGCAAGCTTTTTCTATGGAAATTACGACAAGAAATCGTCGCCGCCTAGTTTTGATCTACAGTTCGATGGGAATCATTGGGCCACGGTGGTGACTTCCACCGACGAAGTTGTTTACTACGAAGTTATTTATGTCACGAAGTCGGATACCGCAAGTGTATGTGTCGCTCAGACAACTCCTAACATGTTCCCCTTCATATCAGCTATTGAAGTTCGGAACTTGGACTCCAAAATGTACGCCCATGTTGATTCGAATCATGCTTTGATGTTAACGAGGAGGGTTGCTTATGGTGCCAAAGACAGTATTAGGTAGGTTTTGCCTTGTGAAATTTATGGCTTATTATTAGCCTTTTGGCCCACTGAATTATGGATCTAAGGACAATTTGCATGCTAAACTAAAATCGAAATAATTTGCCTGTTGAACTTTTCTAATTCAGGACAATCTGCTCTCTCCGTCAACGTAAAATATCTTGAATTTGGTAAGTTGAGAGGTAAAATGTCCTGAATTTGAAAGTTCATGGTGCAAACATCCTTGACACAATGATTCAAGAGGCAAACAGGCTAATAAGCCGAAAATTTATAGATTTATAGAATTCTTGAGGCCTTTTCCCCTGCAATTAATATTATGAATCTCATATATAATATTAATGCTCTGCATTTTTTATAGGTTTAGCGATGATCTTTATGATAGAATCTGGGCTCCAGCAGTCAATAGAGGAGGTTTTACAGTGCTTTCACTTGCAAGTACTGAATTCGTTGATGTTACCTTAAACGATAGCCCTCCACGATCAGTGTTTGAAAATGCATTTACCACTAACAGCACTTCCATTGCCATAACATTAGCCACAAATCTTCCCGAAACTGAAGTTCCAATTTACATGAACATATATTTTTCCGAAGTTTCAGTACTTGATTCGACCGATAAAAGATCCTTTGAGCTTTACATAGATGGCAAGTCTCAGTCGGACCCCATTATCCCGGTTTATGCAAAAGCAAGTGGAATGTACCTGTCGAATTTCTCTGCTTCTTCCAAGACTGTTTTTTCATTGCAAGCTACATCTGATTCAACACTCCCTCCTCTTATTAATGCACTCGAAGTGTTTACCGTCAGTGATCAGCTAACAGATGGAACCAATGGCGACGATGGTTAGTATTAAATAGATTCCATATTACTCAGACATGAAATTTTCGGATTTTTGTTCATTAATTCTTTTTAATGATGTTTATAGTGAAAGGATTGGACTCACTGGTGGAACAATTTGATGTATTGGGAGATTGGGTTGGTGACCCTTGTCTTCCTGCATCATATTCATGGGATTGGATCAATTGCACCTCTGCTTCCAGACCCCGAGTAACTGCATTGTAAGTCATATCAAGTTTCTAGCAATTTATCATTAAAAGCACAAAATAATCTGGGATTTTAATTTTAAACCCTTTTAATTTGCAGGAATCTTGGTAGCTATGGACTATCTGGTTTTCTTCCTGATTTTAGCTCCATGACAGCCCTCGAGATAATGTGAGTTTGGTCTATATATATAGCTTAATTCAACTTTTATCAGTTAAATCTGTTTAAATCTTTAAATTAATTTTGATGTTTGAAATTTGGTTTTCGTTTGATTGCAGAGATTTACACAACAACAGCCTCATTGGGTCTATCCCTGATTTCTTTGGCGCCTTGCCTAACTTAAAACAATTGTGAGTTTACTTAGACTACTCTGTTTAAATCAGAATTTCCTTCTTTTTCCCAGTTTACTGATCATAGTCAACTGAACAGGAACCTGGCTGATAATGATCTAAGTGGACCAATTCCTTCCTCATTGTCAAATAATAACAAGTTAAAACTAATGTAAGTTGTTTTTTTGATTCTAAATCAAAATCATAATGGAAATTAGTGATCTGCAATATTGATTCTCATTTTTGACCGTTTGAATCTGTCAGTGTGACAGGCAATCGAGATTTGTGTGTCTCTGGTAAGTCATGTAAAACAGTCACTTCCGGTGGTGCGTCCCCAACAAGCAGCAAGAAGAAAAGCAGCAAGACACCAATAATACTTGGAACCGTCATCCCAGTTTTTGTTCTTGTCTGGGTAGTTGTAGGAGTTTTTGCTGTACTTCGTCATAAGAGAAAATCAGCAGCCATTGCAGCAGGTCAGTAGAAAAATAAGTTCTACTAATAATTTCTCATTGTCCAAGTTTTGGATTTGGGTTTTGAATATTCCAACGTTTACTTCATCCAAGTGGATGAATGTACAGATTGATTGTACATAAGATTCCTCTCTGTCAAGAGCTGACTTTTAACAGTTGACTTTTTTGTTTTTCTATGTCCCAAGTCCAAACAATGAATTTGCCAGTTTTATTGACCTTTTCTTTGTTAAACGGTTTTCAGGGCAAGCAGGAGGAGCCAACAGGGCTAATGGCACGCCGGATCAGGCAGCCGGGAAAATGCAGATGCAAATGCAGATGGCGGCTAATAATATGGCACAAAATGTAGTCAATGATTTTAGGGTGAACATACAAGAGGATCAAAATCAATCAACCCAAGATCAGCAATCATGATCAAAATACTGGTCATGATGAAGGCGGGTATTGATCAAATTATGTGATCAAAATTGTTCTTAATTTAATGCTTAAGCTGTTAAGAGTGATTTTCCTTTTGTACTACTATTACTTTACATTGTTTTATTTTTCATAAACAAAATAGTGTATTTATTCGGAACTTCTTATATTTCTCATCTACCAAGAATATAAATCCAAATCCAATCAGAACATGAAATTATGTTTCATTCTCACTCTCCAGACGATATTATCTCTATGTATGTATATTGTCTGAAAAGAAGTTAATTTTTACCAAAAAAAAGAAGTTAATTAGGTGCAAAAAAAAAGAAGAAAAAAGTTAATTAAGCATCAACCCATAGACTTTGTCAATATATTAAATGGGCTGAGGCCGCCTTCCCAATCCAGCAAAGCTAATTAGCCCTTAATAAATAGGTCTAAGCCCATGGGCCGGGGTGGCTTGGGCTTAAAATGTTGTCTCTTGTAAAGCGCCTATCTCGTTGGGGATAAGCCGAGGAAAATCTTTCCCTTTATTATTCATTCTCATATCAAGTGTTGAGTCGTATAAGCCCATCTAAAATAATTATAAAGCAAGTCCTGAATTTGTGTCACGAGTTGATTCGGACACAAATTTTAATTTTTAAAAATTCAAAACAAAATAAAAATTAATCATTTTAAATAAAGCTAGTAATTTTAAATGAATATAAGTATTTAAACTTTATTTATATCATTTTAAAAAAACTATCCATTTAAAAAACATTTGTCAAAAAACTACTCACGTAGTGAGTGCCCTGTGTCTTATATTCATTAAGCAAAGTCTCCTAGTAGCCAAAAAAAAATTAAGCGAAGTCTCCAGTCTCATGAATGACAAAAATATAACACTGGACAATTTTCTCTTATACAGCATTCGATGGGTCGATGCAGCTCAATTTCGTACTAATCACCCAATGTGGTTATAAATACCATAGAGTTAGTAAAAAAAATAATTAAAGGACAAGTTATATTAGCCCTCGCTGGCGCTACGGGCATTCTTTATTTTAGAGTGATGCTTGATTAACTGATTGAATAAGAATATTAATATAATCAATTATATAAGAGCCACGAACATTTTTTTGTTTTAGAGTGGTGCTTGATTAATTGATTGAATTATATAAGGTTGCAGTTAAAATGCAATTTAAATGGTTTAGTTTTAATGTTGTCTCTTGCTATTAGCATAAATCTATGTAAGCTAACTTTTTAGACATGCAAAATTAAGAAGGTCAAAGAACATACTTTTATTTGTAAGTAATAGGAAGTGGTAAGGGGTAATAAAATATTTTGTTAATTGGATAATAATAGACACATTGAACAAAGGGTGGTTTTGATTCAGAAGGGGAAAAATATTGAACGGTCCATGGTGAATGGATGGAGAGGGAGAAGAAAGAGGAAAGAGATATGGAGGTGAAAACAGAGAGGAGTGATGAAAGGTTTGATTTTTAGCAAACCTGAGTTGAAAGGAAGTAACAACTGAATTGGTGAGAGAAAAAAAAGAAAACAACAGGAGAAACATTAATTAAAAGTAATTAAGGGTTTAGGGTTTAGAAGCAATTAATTAAAATCCTTAAACATTAATTAAGAACAATTAAGGAAGGGAAATTGGTAATTACAAAAAAAAGTAGCGGAAAAGGTAAGGAGAAACTCATCGAGGGGCTTTTTTTGGTTTTTTTAGTCATCCAAAAAGTAAGAAAAGACAAAAAAAAAAACCAAAAAGTGACACCATATCAATCATCAATTTGACATTTTAGTAATTTTCCTGGTAACTAAAAATAACATATAGTATATATTATATATCGTTGAGGATAAGCTGAGGAAAAATCTTTTCCTCTTATTATTCAATTCTCATATTTAACACTTTTTAGATTGAACGAGAGGAATTTAATGTCCATTAAGTAAGGTTAGAATTCCAATCTTATGAATTATGAAAATATATATATATATATATATATTGGAGAGCTCCCATATGAAGTTTGATGCGATTGGACTCCGCACTAATCACCCAATGTGATTAGAGAGGGTTAGTAAAAAAAAACATATCAATTTTTAACTCGCCATGACATTTACCTGTTAATTAAAATGGAAAAAAATTCTCAACAACGAATATAAAAAAGTTAGTAGCACTAAAAAATTTATAGGATTTTGATACAAATCTATTAACATCTGTGAGATACACTTAAATTTGATTAATTTCGAAATTAAGTTACATTAGATTTAAAAAAAAAAACATCACAACACCTATTATTTTCATTCAAAATACTTTAAAATAATCCTTCAAAAATCAAAGGATATGGTTTAATAATAACTTACTAGCACTTTTCTTCTCTCTATTCATATCTTTTTGTTATTCTCAAACATAGACTTTCGTCATGAATTTTTCACAAAAAGAGATAAATTTTAATTTTTCCTCAGTCACAACTTGTCAATTTGTAGATTATTTGGGTGGGGAATATAAGGCATATTGGAAATTATCTCCTCTACTCCTCTTTGTGCGAAAAAAAAAAAAACTTATCTCCTCAAAATAAAAAATCCTCACCCTTGATTTAATCTCCTAAAACCGTGTTTCATCTAAACCCATTCAAGATCTATCAAAATCATTATATCAAAAGGTCAAGAAATCGACAACCACAATAAACGAAAACAACGTCACCACACGCAATCATTGCCCTTCTTTCACTATACTTTATCATCAAAAGGGCAGCCATATTTTTCCTTTCTTTTTTTCCTGCGCGACTCATAACTCATTTTTATTTTTCTTCGCTTTTCCTTTCGTTCATTCGATTTAGGGCAAAACAGAAAAAACAAAAACGAAAACGAAAATAGAAATACTGGACCCAAAAGAGAACGCAGAAACTCGCTCCTTTGACTCAGCTCACAGAAAATCCCCCCAGAATTTTCTTTAAAAATTGAAGAAAAATTAGAGATCTCTCTCGCCCGTTGATCTATCTTGCAGGTAACTCTCACTCTTTATTCTGAGTCGATCTTTAGTGGTCCGAGTTCGATCTTCCATCGCAC
Organism: Corchorus olitorius; assembly: GCA_001974825.2. Lineage (NCBI taxonomy): Eukaryota > Viridiplantae > Streptophyta > Magnoliopsida > Malvales > Malvaceae > Corchorus > Corchorus olitorius. Next base: position 128,603 of record AWUE01016460.1, read on the forward strand.
CCAGTTCATTTTTTTTTTTGGGCGATCGTTTACTATTTATGCTTGTTTTCTCAGTGAAGAGTCAGATTAGTTTGTGTGAATTTCGATATTTCAAAAAATTTTCCTGAAATAATTTTAAAGAATTTTAAAGGATAGTGGAGACTGTGTGTTTAAACCCGCTGTTTGGCTGCTGAGAAAAAGTGGGATAATGTGGAGACCATCCTTTCAATTAGCTCAACTGAACTGACTTAAATAGTAGTGAAGGTTTTTTCAATTAGTTTTTAATATAATAATTGAAGATTAGTTCCAGGCAAATGGGGAATCTAATTTTGATTTCTTGTTTCATTTTCATTTTTTAATTAATCAAAAAATACGATATTAGTTTGTTAAGATGACCGTCAATGAATAACACTGATTTCTCTCTCTTTCACTTTGTCTCAATGGAAAATCGTTTCTCATGGCTGTCTTTTTTCATCCATGACGAATGTTCTTAAGTCGATGATGAGAAAAGGTTTGAAGGCCTTAGAATCATATATATGAGCAATAGACTTTTATTTATGCTAGCTGCCTAAATTGAACGATGTTTCTTATTGTAATATTTCCCTCTATTTTTTTTACAATGGTTTGATAATTCTTTAAGTTGGAGAAAAATGGTGATAATCCTTATGGATGACCAACTGCTGTCATTATTTAAAATTTGATAGTGGCATAAATGGGTGGTACCAAATGGCCAATGTGATGATGAAGTTCTCAACTGGGTAGTTTTTTCTTGGTGTCAATTACAAAGCCTAATTAGCTTGTTGTTTTCCTTTGTATAGTTTTTGGCGTGTATTGCCAGTTAAATTGGGTTTGGTTCAACATTGACTTGCTGTCCGCTCCTGCGCTCCTCTTTGGCATTTGGGGCTAGTTTCTTACAATAATGTTGGTTATTTTCAGGCTATAATTTGATATTCACTGCAGCAGTTTCTCAAATAAGGATATTGTCTATTGACACTCGAGACATCAAAGGATTGCTTCTCAACAAGGAATGTTATATTGCATGAACTATTGACACTTGTGCAATGTCGGGGTTACTTAATGTATTGTCACTATAACTGAACAATTGATTGAGAGTTGCAATCTTTCAGATGTTAATCTAGTTTTGGACTTTTTTTTTGTCTTGTCTGAATGAAGTATGTTGGTTCTGTAGGTGTCTTTGTTCAGAGCAGTAGTTTTTTAGATATTTTATTTGTGGTCTATTGATGCAGCATATTGGATCTCTATATGTTTATATGCCCTTTCTTGATATTAATATGTTTTAGCATGTTTTATTAATATTTTTTGGTATGCTGAACTAAACGATATTTTATTTGTGGTCTATTGATGCAACATATTGGATCTCTATATGTTTATATGCCCTTTCTTGATATTAATATGTTTTAGCATGTTTTATTTATATTTTTTGGTATGCTGAACTAAACTATATTTAGGATACAAATATTCTTATTATTGTTCATCACTCTTCTATAAAACTCAATCTGTGGTGTTTCTAGATGGTTGAATGTTTAGAAGTTGTCTTCCATCTAAGTTAAACTTACTCAAATTGCAACAGGGTTCATATCCGTTGTCTTTATATTGGTTTTTGTTGTTGCTTATTGTTTGATTTCGTATTACATGTCTATCTGATAACGGGTAAATATAATGTGCCTGATTTCAGTCTTCTATCAACGGATCAGCTTCAAATCTTCCAGACAGTACCGGGCGTTCATTTACTACATCTTTCTCTGGTCAGTCTGGTGCGGCCTCCCCTGTTTTCCATCACACTGGTGGGTAGATTTTACTGGATCTCCACTAATCTATGGTCTTCTAAACTCATGCGATTGTATCATTTGTTTTGTAGGTTCTATTCAGGGTTTGCATAATATTCATGGTAGTTTTAATGTCCCGAACATGCCTGGTACCCTCACATCAAGAAACTCAACATTAAATAATGTTCCATCTGGTGGGGTTCAACAACCTACTGGGAGCCTTTCTGGTGGAAGATTTGCGTCAAATAATCTCCCTGTTGCTCTTTCTCAGGTACTTGTAATAGCCTGACCATATTGTTGCCTTCACATTTTCGGACTGCAGCGAAAGATATTCTGCATGCTTTCTCTTCCCCCTCATGCCTGTAAGGTTGGACAAACACACAAAAAAAATGAAATCTAATAGGAAGTAAATAAAAATCTTACCTTCTTGTATTATAGCTTCCATTTTTTCTTACCAATGCTGTTTTGCAGTTATCTCACGGCAGCACCCACGGACATTCAGGAGTAACAAATAGAGGAGGTATTAGTGTTGTAGGAAATCCTGGATTTAGTAGTAACACAAATGGAGTTGGTGGTTCTATACCTGGAATTCTCCCAACCTCTGGTGCTATTGGTAACCGGAATGCTGTTCCAGGATTGGGTGTATCCCCAATTTTGGGAAATGCAGGTCCTAGGATAACGAGCTCTATGGGAAACATGGTTGGTGGGGGCAACATTGGGAGGAGCATAAGCTCTGGTGGAGGATTATCTGTACCTGGTCTTGCATCTCGTCTGAATTTAAGTGGCAATAGTGGATCTGGAAGTTTAAGTGTGCAGGGACAGAATCGGTTGATGAGTGGTGTTCTTCCACAAGGTATGTTACTATGTATATTCTGTTGTTTGCTTGAGCAAAAGACATTTTAAATGCCCTTCTATTCTATTTTTTAATTTGGGATAGCTTCTTTTTACACAAAGTAGTACAATAGCCAGATTCTTTTTTCTTTTTATTATTAAGTTAATTCATATCTTATGGATCTACTAGTTTAGCTAAAGTTGTTCACATGAAGTAAACTTTTTGGCTCCAGGATCTCCGCAGGTAATTTCAATGTTAGGCAATTCTTATCCTACTGCTGGTGGTCCACTTTCTCAAAGTCATGTTCAAGCTGTGAACAATCTTAGCTCTATGGGAATGTTGAACGATGTGAACTCAAACGACAATTCCCCTTTTGACATAAACAATGATTTCCCTCAGTTGACAAGTCGTCCTAGTTCTGCAGGAGGGCCTCAAGGACAATTGGGTAATCAAATATGGAGGTTTTCTGGTTCCTTCATTTGTCTTTTCCCCTGTTGGTGAAGTTATAATAATCCTAAGTTGAACATTTTCAGGCTCATTACGAAAACAGGGTCTTAGTCCCATTGTTCAACAAAACCAAGAGTTCAGTATTCAAAATGAAGATTTTCCTGCTTTACCAGGATTTAAAGGTGCAGAGTTATTCCTTGGCCTGGTTTTGACTTTATGGTTGAGGGAATTGAATGCTTGTCTCTCTCTCTCTCTCTCTCTCGCTTTTTGTTTACTTGATGATACTACTTGGATTTGCAGTCTGCTGAATTTTATAGTACTCCTATTAGTTTTGTCAGGCATAGAATGGCTTACTTTTCATTCTTAAGATGTTATTATTATTTATCTAAACCATTGTGTTATTGATCATAATATAATACTATATATAGCAGGCGGTAATGCTGATTATGGAATGGAATTGCACCAAAAAGAACAACTTCATGAGAATACCATGTCAATGATGCAATCTCAGCACTTCTCTGTGAGTCCCGACTTTTACCAAGTTGAATCTTTTTTCTCATACTTACTAAACAAGTGGATCCTGTACATAATATGAGTTATTTATTTTCCTTTCTTGTAAATGTTATTATCTTCGTGCTGTATTCTAATTATGAGTTTCTCTCATTCTTGAATGTGACATGCACAGATGGGAAGATCTGCAGGATTTAACTTGGGTGGATCTTTTTCATCTCATCGCCCACAGCAGCAACAGCAACACGCTCCATCTGCCAGTAATAGCGGCGTCTCCTTTTCACCTGTAAACAACCAAGATCTTCTCCATTTACATGGCTCAGATATTTTCCCATCTTCACATTCGAGCTACCACTCGCAGGTGTGGTAGTCTGGTGCTGTAAATGGTTTCTCACAAATATAATTAGAGGTTATTAAGGGGGTTTAGAAGGACAAAAGTCTTTTGTTTTTGGTGTGCATCTTTCCAAAATGGTATATGGGAGCATATATTCATAACTGATATGAAACATCATATGTGGAGTGCTTGAATAGGTGGGATTGGGACTGGTTTGAGATTCAATGTTGGGCATTCAGGAAGGAAGTGAAATTTGCCCCTTTCGTTAATCCTATAATAGTATGGAAAGAAGTGATCCATTAAGAGTGGAGTCAATTGTGGTTTGACTTCCTTCTGATGGACAATGTTTATATGTGCATTCTTTGTGCATTGATTGATGTTTTTTCTTATTTGTAGATTATAAATAGAATTGCTCCTAATGATCCTCTTTCATCTTGGGTTTCAGACCAGTGGACCACCTGGGATTGGGCTAAGACCTCTAAACTCTGCAAATACAGTTTCTGGTATGGGTTATGACCAGCTCATCCAGCAGTATCAGCAACACCAAAACCAATCCCAGTTTCGACTACAACAGATATCAGCTGTCAATCAGCCATTTAGGGAACCGGGGATGAAATCAATGCAGGCTGCACAATCTAATCCAGACCCATTTGGTTTACTTGGTTTGCTAAGTGTAATAAGGATGAGTGATCCTGATCTAACGTCCCTTGCTCTTGGAATTGATCTGACAACACTTGGGTTAAATTTGAATTCCTCGGAAAATCTTCACAAGACTTTCGGTTCTCCCTGGTCAGATGAACCATTTAAGGGTGATCCAGAGTTCGTTGTGCCACAATGTTATTATGCTAAGCAACCACCACCGTTACATGTGAGATATTCTTCACTTCTTGACCATTTTAAGAATCTGCTTAATGCAAGTTCTGAATTTTCTTCTATAGTTCTGATTTTCTGTCTTGGTGTATGCAGCAAGGTTATTTTTCAAAGTTCACGGTGGATACATTATTCTATATATTTTATAGGTAAGTTTATATTTAGATACATCCATTGCTTTTGTATCCAACTATCCATATATTTAAAGATCCTATTCTCAGTCATTTGTGTTTTTGTTATGGTGCAGCATGCCAAAAGAAGAAGCTCAATTATATGCTGCAAGTGAACTGTATGTTTCCTACTTAAATGTATTGTGTTGAAATCTTTATGTGAATTCTATCTCCAACCTACATTTAACACCTCTTGTTGGCAGTTATAATAGAGGCTGGTTTTACCACAAGGATATGCGGTTCTGGTTGATAAGAGTCCCTAATGTGGAGCCACTAGTTAAGACAAACACATACGAGAGAGGTTCCTATCACTGTTTTGATCCAAACACATTTGAAACAGTCCGCAAGGTTGGAATTACTCAATTCCTGCTGCATTGCTTATGTTGAATAATACTGATGGTTCTAGTTGCAAAATGCTGACTGTATATTTTTGACTGCAGGATAATTTTGTTGTCCATTATGAGTCGTTGGAAAAGAGACCGGCTTTACCTCAACATTAACAAGTTCTTTTTTCTCTCTTTTTACAATGTAAAGCTTTAAGTATGTAACTCATTCATTAGAACATCAGTTTGCAGCATTAGTGTTTTTTACTTTTCTTTTCAAATTTAGCAATTTCAGCCTATCTGTTCATCTTTTTCGGTTTTTTTACGTTGAGTAGCCATTTTAGTCTCTCTCTCTTTTTTTTTTTTTAGTTTTTTTCATTTTTTTTTCTCTATAGCAAATTTAAGATGAATTACAAAGGTCTATTTCAGGACACATTCAAGCCTTGGGATTTTGAGGACTTGTCCCTGCTGCTTAGTTAATGAATAGCATAGATATCCTCCCTTCCCAGTGCCTTTTTCAACCCCTTTCTCATTCTGTTTGAAGTATCTATCATTATCATAGCATTATTGGTATCGCAGGGACTACTCCGTTTGTACTCAGTTCTACACTTCTAGCACAGGATTCTAACAGGGGGATGAATGGAAAAATGCAGAAGCCAAGCCCCTCCATTAATTAGAATGTCTGATGCTTGGAATCGTAAGGATTATCTCTTCTTGCTCGGTCTTTAAAAAAAGGGAAAAAGATGAAAAATTGCAAATAGATTCGTTTCGTATTACTTTGCACTTTGTAATGGATCATGGATGGTTCAATATGCTGCGGTAATGCAAATATTGATCGCATTTTCAAAACTCGAAGTGATATATATAGGGTTGCAGACATGGCTCTCTCCTTCAGAGATTTCACTGTTGTTGGTCTGAGTACTGATTGACGGTTTCTTCACCGGCCGAGGGAATGAAATGCGAAAAAAGGTTGAACAATTATTTCGTGCACTAAAATGGTTGTACACGTAAAAGAACCAGTCACTCATTTGCTATCACATGAATAGGAAGACGAAGATACCGGGAACTTCCTCAATCAAATATATACAGACCCACTCCCTCTGTCCTTTTTATAAGTCCCCTTTAGAAGCTCTTTTTTGTCTCAAAACCTTTCTAAACCCAATGCATATTTTACTTAACTTACCCAAGTTACCCTTACTAGTGGAAAAAAATTATGAAGAGAGATAGGATTGGGAGGAAGAGAGAGATTAAGTGGGGGGAGAGAGAAAAAAGGGCAAACTTGGAAGAAGAAGATAAAAGATTACAGAATTCAGAGTTTTAACTGTATTTCTTAATATTTGCAATACAGTTGAAAGGGACTTATAAAAAGGGACAGAGGGAGTACACAACAAATGGTTCAGTGAAGTGCATTTCATGGTCAAGTCGGCGCAAATTACCAGGGGGTTTATTTTCGGATTTATTTACTTGCTATATTATTTTAGACAAATTCTTTGGGGCCCAAAGATATGATGGGCCTGGGTGGAGTCAGAAAAAAAAAGGTTGAATTGAATGTAGCGTCTAAGAAACGACGCCGTGTATGTAAGTCCCGCCCACCCTTGAGTTTGAAATTAGACACAGCCGATTCCTTTTCTTCGCTTTATCGGGCGCCTGAGAGATCGAACTGAATGTAGCGTCTAAGAAACGACGCCGTGTATGTAAGTCCCGCCCACCCTTGAGTTCGAAATTAGACACAACCGATTCCTTTTCTTCGCTTTATCGGGCGCCTGAGAGATCGAACGAGAACATTATTTCGTCATTTCGAACCTTTGAATCTTTTTGGGTTTGTCCATCGGGTCTTCGAGTTTGCCATTGAAGAATGGCCTTGCTCCTCAAGAGTCCGTCGACGATCTTTGCAGTTTCCTTTTCTCTGATTGTATACCCGTAAAGCTTCCTCTAACTCTTCTCCCATGAAAATCCTTTGAGATTTCTTGAAAATCGTGTTCATTCGAATCCTAGACCGTGACTTTCCTTTCACCGATTCCGGCAATCTAGCCGTCGGTTCATCGCAAATCCAAGCTATGTTATTCTCTTCCAAAAACCCTCATTCAATTTGATAAAACGAAGATTTTTGCAAGATTTTTGGCCCCGGTTCAGTTTTGTAAGATTTTTGGTGCCAAGACTCATTGAAATATCTATATTCATCTAACCAAATCTCAGCCACAAAAGATCTAAAGATATATTTTTACGAGTATCTGAATTTTGTTTCGATTTAATTAGAAATAATTCGAAAAAATTTGAAAATAATAATAGAAGCATGAAAAGCCCTTGAATCCTTTTGGCATTGAATTATATATTTTTAATGAGTATTGTGGCCAAAAATTGTGAAAAACATTTTTGGATCAGTTTTTGCAAAATTTTAGCCGAAATCGTATACTAACCATCACGGTTTTTGCTAAAATCGCATTTCGGGGCTCCGGTTCACTTTTGCAATATTTCTGGAGACAAGACTCATTGAAATATCTATATTCATCAAATCAAATCTCAGCCACATAAGATTTAAAGATAGATCTTTACGAGTTTCTGAATTTTGTTTCGAATTAATTAGAAATAATTCGAAAAATTGAGTAATAGAAGCGTGAAAAGCCCTTGAATCCTTTTGGCGTTGAATTATATATTTTTTATAAGTACTATGGCCGAAAATTGCGAAAAACATTTTCGGGTCAGTTTTTGCAAAATTTTAGCCGAAACCGTGTACTAACCATCACGGTTTTTTCCAAAATCGCGTTTCGGGGCCCTGGTTCAGTTTTGTAAGATTTTTGGTGCCAACACTCATTCAGATATCTATATTCCTCTAACCAAATCTCAGCCACAAAAGATTTAAAGATATATTCTTACGAGTATCTGAATTTTGTTTCGATTTAATTAGAAATAATTCGAAAAAATTTGAAAAATAATAATAGAAGCCTGAAAAGACCTTGAACCCTTTTGGCGTTGGATTATATATTTTTATGAGTATTGTAGCCAAAAATTGCGAAACAAATTTTCGGATCAGTTTTTGCAAAATTTTAGCCGAAAACCTTGTACTAACTAACCATCACGGTTTTTGCTAAAATGACGTTTCGGGGCCCAGGTTCAATTTTGCAAGATTATTGGTGCCAAGACTCATTGAAATATCTATATTCATCTAACCAAATCTAAGCCACATAAGATTTAAAGATATATTTTTCGTGTATCTGAATTTTGGCGTTG